>WAAG01093646.1:68811-122651 GCA_013390105.1 Tichodroma muraria
GGTGGTTGTTGGGTTCTCCCTTCCCAAAGGGAACGGCAGGAAAAGAAGTACACTGAAAAATGAGAAAAACATCAATTGTTTTGTGAAAGCTTTTTTCTTCAAAAAAATTTAGGAAACCCATACACACCCTGGGCAGAAAGCCTGAAATCAGGTGTTCAGATCTAGAGCTACACTTTACTCTCTCTCTTTTAATTGCCTGCACTTGACTGTATCCCTTTAAGGAAACAGGAACAAATCCAGGAACCTTTGTGTTGTTTATTCAGCAGGGGATTAGCCCGGCCTGATAGCCCTGAGCTAACCCGTGCTGCCTATCTTGGATGACTTCATCATGGGATATGCCAGAAGGATACCGAGGTATATCCCAGAAACACTGACAGGTTCAAGAGCCTCCATCATTCTGAAGAGCAACTTAAAAAGAGGCTCTGCTGAAATTCACTCTTACCAAAGCTCATCAAAGCAGAATTTACCATCATCAACTTCTTGATCTTTGCTAAAAAAAACTTGCCATGGGGAAAGTTGATTGATTCAGACTCTATGCTGCTATCACCAAGCAACCTGAGAGTGGTAATGGTTCTCTTTTTCCATTTCAAGAGGTGAACAAATAAACTCCTTAAATCTGCAGTCACTCCTGAGTTTTCAACAGCACAACAGAAACCACCGACTGTGCCAACATCAACATAAGAAGTCTGCCACACAGACAGGTATCTACAGCATCCCAAAACAACATCCTTCACCCCAGAAATTGCCACAAATCCTCCATCACACCCTCGTGCTGCTCCCCAGCTTTGGCATCGCCAGCTAGTGGCGTTTTGCAGCTCTCTCACACTGGCACAGCATTGGCACAGCAAACAGTGAGGGAGAGTGTTTGCACTGGAACCTGTCCTACTAATTGGGCTTTTGGCTTTGTTGGGTTGTTTTGCTTCAGGAATGGAGAGAGAAAGCATCAGTTTTTCCTCTAATAATATTTGGGCCAAGAGTTAATTCCCAGCAATTAAAAACAAAATCCAAACCACATTTTTTCCATAAACAGCTAATGGTCTTGGATCAGTCAGTGTAACTAGCACACAGCTGATTTCTCAGAAAATAAAGAGCATGCCTGCAGTAAGACATGAGAAATAACAACAACTAGTTTAAAAACAAGTCATTTTCATGAATTCCTTTACTTTATAAAGGCTTACAGGTTTCCTGAAACTTTTCTTTAAAGAGACAGAACAGAGCACTACATCACATTAAGGATTCATCTTATATACTGCAGCATTAGCTGAACACCACTAACAGCGCTGTGAAGTTGGAGGTAGATGCTGCCTGGAGTTCAGCAGTCAGAAATTAGATCATGCCTAACACCAAGTATGTTGACAACAGAATATGTGCTCTGCAGAGGATAGCTACAGATCAGGGAGGTAGGCAGGAGGCAAAGAAACTTTATTTGCCAGCCCAGATGTGGGGAAAAGAGGATAGAAATCGGAGGACTTGGAGCTTGACATCAGATACGCTGGATCATTTTTGATTCAAAGTAAAAACTGAGCACTGAAAGCCCAGGCTACGGAGATCCCTGCTCCCTTCTACTCCTCTTTTCCAGGGGTTGTTGAGGCAGGTGGGAATGCCCATAAGGATGACAAGATCCAAACCTAATCTGGCATTTAAAGCTTTTCAAGAAATGACATAAATCCAGGGCAGATCCTCAGCTCGTTTAATGGAACACGAGTGGCAACTCCCCCCTGCCTTACCTGCCCCTTTTGAGAAGGGATCACCTGTGTGCAGAGCAGGTTGCACCAGAGACAACCACCAGGATTCAGCACCCTTCTGCTGGGCTCATGCCACCTGTTACTGAACAGCTAAGGTGTCATCAAACTAAAAAAGGACCTCAGCTGCTGCAGCTCAGCAGGGACATATCAGGAGAAAGGCTGCTGAGGAGACTCCTTTCACACCCTGAAAGCAGCAGAGGCACCGGGTACATGAGGCTCTTCCCCAGCCCTCAGGAATGCACCCACACTTGGTGTCCTGCAGACAAAAATTCAGGCTGCAGGCACACCTCAGTCTTCTGCTGGTGGAGGGCCAGACACATTTCACCAGTGTTCCTGAAGTATGTCAAAGGCAAAATTATGCAGAAACAGCCTTTTGCTTAATAAATGGATAAAAGATTCTAAAGGATACACAACGCTTCAAATGCTAGAATTTGGGGGTTGTGGAGCTGCCTGTAACCAATTCCTCAACAGCAGAGATGGTGAAGAATTGTCCTCAGTCACCACCTCCATTAAGAAAAGAATCAGGAACCTCAGATTAAGCTGCTGATGGCATTTGCACATCAAACAGGAGGAAGCACTTCTCTACAAACCCTTCAAGTGTGTCATCTCACTGACAAGAGATGCTGAGAATGTCACAGGCATTCATGAGCTGCAGAAGTTGAAGGCTGTTTTGTTCTGCTCCGAGTTTGTCCATGAAGGACTATTACAAAAAATAGCTGTTTTGGTGAAAATTTTGTTCCACAAACAGCAAAAAGAGCGACCTAGGGGAGTATCATCCCATTTTTATTCTGGGAAGACGAGGGGATCTGCCAACAGCTGCTGTAGGAGACACAGGGCTGGTTCAGCCTGGCTGTTCCTCAGCACAAATAAGAGGCTGCTCTCTCATCTACAGAAACTCCCCTCAAAGTACATGGAATCTTTGACCAAAAGGACCAGAGCATTTGCTGCATTTTCACCAGCAAAAAGTCTAATGAACTGGACTTGGTACTCCAACAGCCAAAGGTCAGGCTTCTCACCACAACTGTCCCAGCCGTCATGGGCATGGAAATCCACTCGGTCCTACCTTTGAGTCCTCAGATTCCAGCTGCCCACGTCATACCAGAAGAAAGATCTTCCTTTCCAATAAGAAGATGATATGCACACTCACCCAGCAGAGTCACTGTTTAAGCCAGTCACCCTCTCTAGGCTTGTTTTGAGTAGTTTTCACTCTGTTTTAAGACAAACATCTGGTATTGCTTCATGGAGGATGAACTTTCTGCCACCCAGCCTCAGGATGCTGAATAAGAAAAGTATTCATGACTTCCTCCAGGTGATTCCCAATCTTGTTTTGCCACTTCTTCATTAAATTTCCCAACAGCTACCCACTGACTTGAGCGCAAGGCCCTCCTGGCCAGCTGCAAGTTTTCCTCAGCTACTTCAGTGTCCTCTTTTACAAAGGCTAAAAATCCTGTTACAATGCCATCTCACCTGGTGTGAGCTCAGAGAAGTGTGCAAGAGCCTCACCTTTGTTGATCCAGATCCTTTGTCTTGAAATCAGCCTCACACGAGCAAAAATTCATAGCCTTATGCTGTCCTCAGATTGCTCCCCCAGCATACACAGGCACAGATAAAATATCAAACCACAACATCAGACTACCCAATCCTTTTCTCCTTTCCTCTTTCAAAGGAAAAACTTATTTTTGGCAAAACATTCACATTGTTTACTGAATATATGTGGTAAACTGTGATTTCTTCTCCAGCTGAGCCAGCAAGTTCTCTGCAGTACCTGAAACCTCCTTACCCAGAGGGCTGGATACAACTGCTGGGAGGATGCAGTTGAGAAATTCAAACATATTTTCTTCATCCCAAGAAGTTCTCCTCCAATATTTTGAGAACTGCACACCACTATCTCACCCCCATAATATTTTCTAGGTTACATGTTAGCGGGAGAAGCTTCACCTTGCTGTTCTGAAGCCGCAAGATGCACTTATAAAAAAAAAGGTTTGCAAACATTAATGAGTAGGAATGAATATGGACAGAATTTCTAGGCACCACAGCTCCCTGTACAAGTATCTCTCTGGCTGGTGCTGTATTGGTTTTGCCCAGGAGGGATGCATGGACAGTTTGACCTTTCTGCAAATGTTGTTAAAACAACAAACAGAGCTGAGGCAGGTGGGTGAAGCCAATTTCCAAGAAGATGGTTAACCCATTCTCTGCCTCCCAGAGA
This sequence comes from Tichodroma muraria, assembly GCA_013390105.1. Classification (NCBI taxonomy): domain Eukaryota; kingdom Metazoa; phylum Chordata; class Aves; order Passeriformes; family Sittidae; genus Tichodroma; species Tichodroma muraria. Next base: position 72,763 of record WAAG01093646.1, read on the forward strand.
GGAAAATTGCCCTGTGCACAGGTGTATGACACTTGGTTACCTCTCACCTCTTGATCTACCTGCCAAGAGTGAGTATAAAGGTAAAAATTCACTCCTTTCTATGAGCTCAGGAGGTGTTGGCTATGCTGTGCAAAACACCTTTCCTGAAATACCAGCGTAACCTATGCACTGGAAACGGGTAAAGTCCATGCCCTGAGTAGAGGCACCACTTGGCTGTCAGACCGTTGAGGGGAGCACAGGTGAAGTCTCAAATCCAAACACCATCACTCCCCATCCCAAAAAAAGAAAGGATCGGTCTGAATATATAAGAATTCCAGGATCTAGTACAAGATATCAGAAATATCCTCTCCTTTTCTCATTCAGAGGGGACAATCACAACAGAATACTAAAAGCCTCACACTTCTATAAGACAGAAAACTTGAGAACATTCTGAGCAGCCACAAGCCTTGAGCTTCTCCTCCACAAAGCAGGATAACACTGGCACGTGAAGGGCACCTGTTCCTGGCATACCAGGCACAGCTTAGTGCAAGGAGCAATCAAGGCAAGGAACAGCATTTGAAGCGAAGTTGGAAGCAGATGCCGTTTGAGAGGTGCTTTTGTTCAGCGTGTAAAACTGTTCTAGGAAAAGCAAAATCACTGCGGGGTTGGGGGGATATTCCTCTCTTTGACAAAGCTGTCACTGAGTCAGAAGCCCACAGCAGGAACAATGACGTGGGATTACAAAAAAGGGTGGAGGGGAATAGGGGAATAGCTATGTTTATGAGAGACAGTGGGAGATTTCCTGCCAAGTGCTTTTTAAGAAAAATTTCTAGTTGTCTTCAGAAAGCATGCAGCGGAAAAACCTTAGTTTTTAATCAGATCAGCTCAAGACATCCATTTCTTAAAAAAAATAAAACAAAAAACAATCTCACACATTCTGACATTGAGCTATTACTCCAAATCAAGTCAGCAGTTTCCCAGATCAGTTAAGCATCTTGCAGAACCACCTCAGAACTGAGAGCAAGTTTCTTCAACATTTACAAAAACCTCAAGCGATCCAAACTGAAGCATTAATTAATTAAGCACCCCCAGCTCTTGAAAACCAATCAATAAATTTTCCTTCCTCTGTCACAGGATAACAATTGGTTTTTGCAGTGATATACAATGCCACTGCACTCGGTGAGCTCCACTCTGCTGCTTTAAAGGAAAAGCAGGAAGTCGGAACAGAAAATTCCTAGGGAGAAACTCTATGAGACACAGCAACTCACAAACTCGTCCAGACTTCCTGCTAAAATAATTCTTTGCCCGAATGAGAGATGTTCTTCCCTCCCCTCCACTCCATTTTGTCCCTCTGCAGGTGTCCCCAAATACCTGGAGCACAGGAGAGCGTTGTTCCCCGTCCCTGGAAGCAGCAGTATATTCCACAGCAAGAAGCTAGCGGGGAAGCAACACCGCCACTGTAAATAGAGGATCAGAGCCCGTCCAAGCCAGGAGGTGTGGTCTGCACTGCTCCCTACGCATCTCAGCCCCTTTCCAACACAGCCTAGCAGTCCTCAGTTCAGAAGGCAGCGCAAGAAAACCTGCCCTTGAGCTTCCAAGGTAAATTCCTTGTAATCCTGCCTTGCACACAGCTTCGAGGGAAAAGGACTTGTTTCTGAGCTGCCTTGGGCAAGAGGGGAAGAAGAGGTAAGAAGAGCAGATAATCCCTCATCTCACATTGAACTTACCTTCCCTGAGAAACTCCAGCTGTGCTCGTACTTAGCTTGCTGCCTTGCCCCCAGACAATTTCCACCAGGCAAGGGCTGGAAACTACCCCTGTGAATCCTGCCTCGAGTTTAACTCCAGTTTTACGAGGCTGTTAACCTGTTTAACAAAGAGAAGCACAGAGAACTCGGGGAAAGAGAGAAGCAAAGCACAAGATGACAGGGTAAGGAGCATGTTTCCAAAGCATCATAAAACACACACCAGGGGTGGTGTACACACCCCAGGCCTGTCTCACTAAAGCAGCCAGAAATGCCACCCTCTATCCTGCCACTGACCAGAGCACCACTCTATCCCACAGCATCCCCAAAAGGAAGCAAAGCCATCCCTGCCTGCTGACAGTTGGAGATGCTGATAGGGATCCATCACTCAGTGGCAGCTCCAGAGTCTCCAGGCAGCACAAAGATGTTCTCAGCTGTGTCAGGTCCTACTAGTTAAGCCTGAGGTCTTCTCAGGAAAGACGACAAAGGAAAGGAAAAAAAAGAGTGTTGAGACCCTGGCAGGCTGGCTCTCTATCACCTGGTAAAGTTTTGTGCCCTTTTCTCAACCCTACCCCAAATGCCTCTTTTGCCAGGAAACAAGCTTTGCCATACAAGTCACGAGCAGGCAAGCCTACCCTCTACAGAGAGGAAATCCCCTTTCTTCCACCAGTTCCCACTGAGAAGACTCCAGCTGGTGTCTGAACAGCAGAGACCTCATCAATCTGCAAAGAGAGGAGCTCCAAACAGCCCCATTCTCCCAGTAACAAGCAAACGGGACCGGCAGAAGGCAAAGGTAAAGACGGGCCCTTCCCAATTATTTTAAGATGGTTATTCCAAAACCCAGACTAAAAAATGGACATGAAGCCTACTACAAACAACCACAATTGTCTTTACTAGAGGTTTAACAGGGCCAGAGAGCCATCTGAGCCATCTGAGAGGTCTCTGTGCTAGCAGAGGGCATGATCACCTTTCCATTTCTCACAGGCTCAGCTTTGCCTCAGCTGCAGGACCCCAAATCCCCTGGGGCAGGCTCTAACAGTGCAGCTGTGACAAAAAAAAACAAACAAAAAAAACAAACAAACCCATACCAAGTGAGGTGTCTGCCTCCAAGCAGGAGAGTTTACTCACCATTTTCTTCACCATTGCTGCAGAAGTCTTGCTTGACACTGACCCATGGTCTCGGCTGGATGCTGCTAGAACAGCACAAAAAAGGGAGCAAACTGCTTTCCTGCACCTTGCACCCTGTCCTGTCTCTAGTCTCCTCCCGGGGTTCTTTATAAAGGTTCTCTTAGTACCAACCACAACAAAAAAAGCTTATAAAACACACAAAAAAAATCCCAAAAACCCCACACTTTGGAGGCACATTAATAAATCCTTAGTGTTACACAGATAAAGGTCAGGAAATACAAAAAGTTATGGTTCCCATAGTAATGCTAATTCAACCATACTGCACATCCTGTGTATTTAGTGGTACACATTGAAAAGAGAAAGGCTTCATGTACCAACGCTTAAAAGGTTTTTGATTTAGTAAAGACACTTGAATACCACCCCCCACACGCAACATTTATTGTTCAGAGCAGTGGATTTTCAGATCGAATTGGATTAAGCCAATCTAAGCATCACTCCAGCTCCCCTTATCTAGGGCAAGAGCAGGAGCTCTCAAGCATGATTACAGACTGAACATTATTTGCCCAGCCTGAATAGAGGAAAGGGATCCAGGCGTCAGAGTGGCTTGAGTCACCAAATTGCAGTCAGCAGAGATTCTGCACTTGGGATGCAGCAGGGACTCGGTAAGGAGAGAGGGGAGACAATAACCAGCCAAGCCCCCCACACCCATAACTAGCAGGTGTTAGTCCATTCCTATAAACACTCATTTATCTGATGCCAACAGCTTGAAATATCCTGCCTGGTATCCCACTTGACAAATCTGGGAACAGGTGAACCACAGCCACGCTGACCTTTTTCCAGCACAAATCCCTGTATTGCTCTGCTCTCCCAGCTCCTGAGGGCTTATCTCCACGCTTTGCACAAAGCCCACGCCACACTTCGATACAAGTGGTCCATTTGCATTTAGTGGCTTTGACTGAGCAACCCGATTTGCATAGGAAGCGAAAGAGACTTGGTGCCATAGGAAATCCATTAAATCAAAGGGGTTTGAGCACCTCTACTGGAGCAGAGGATTACCCCTCTGGCTACAAGTCCGGGAGAAAGGAAAGATATATCAGGCATCTTGCAAATTCCTTAGAGGATAACAAAGAAGGAAGGCAGCTCTCAAGCACAGGAGCAAAGTGTCCAGCAGAAGAAACATGGACATTTGTGGGCGTGCCCACATGTCCTTTTTCCCCCCAATAAATCCGAATTTTTTTCCTAGTTCCCATGATCTCAGACAGAAGGACACAGTTCAGGACAAAAGATATCTCAGACCTTCAAAAACCAAAGGAGAAGACAGAGACACTGCTGCTGAAGAGGTTCTCAGCCCTGCTAGACACCGCGTCACCCACACAGTCCTGCTCGGAGGGCACCACGCTGACGGAGCTGCCGTGGAGCATCACCCACACCAGAGTCTGTGCAGGACACAGGGACACACAGCAGACGTCCTTCTGCCCACAGGGTTACTGGGTGGCTCTTCCTTCACTCAGTCCCCTGCACTCACCTTCCCTGTTGGGCTCCAGCATCAAGTTCCAACGTTTTAAAGAGGCTTTGCCACCCTCCCCGCAGCTGAAGAGCCTGGCTATTCCTCTGAGCTGCACAAATTCCAGCCAGCATCTAGCCACACCTGCCAAGGGTAACAAGGTTTTGGTCATGCTTTATCTTATCTAAGCAATGATGACGCTTGTCTTTCTTCTTGGGCAAAGCTCAGTAGCTCAGCACCTGCCGAGGAGGGGAGCTGGGCAGGGGCCAGGAGCTTCAGCCTGCAACAATTCACCCCAGAGCAGGATGGCTCTGCCAACCTGCCTGTCCCACCCCACAAAAAATGGGCATTTAGTCCACAAACTAGGGCTGTGGGGAGAATAAGGCTCAGCAACACGTACACTTCTCATCCCACCTTCAGCTCAGGTACTGCACAGGCACACAGCTCACCTGCCCCAGACACAATACAGCCCCACTAGTCCTTGCCTGGAGACAAAGAGTGCTTTACAGGGAGTCAGACCACTTGTCCAGAGAGAAGAGTTCAACATCTGTCATGCTGTCAATCTGTAAGTCACCTACAGCTTCCATTCCCAGGTGAGATGAGCTTGGTTTCCTCCTCTTCATTTTCCAGAGGGAAAAAGAGGGGGAAATGAGGCAGATAAAAGCATTACCCTTACTCACAGATGCTTTGCTGAATAAAATGGAGAGGAATTCAGCTACTTTAACAGTGAGGGCCACCAAGTTCCTGTAGGATATGTTAGATTTGCCTCCCAGCACCTGAACCTCCGCCCAGCTCCCATCACGCTCACCCAGGGGCTTACTGCTACCCTACAAGTTTGCGGTCTCCTTTCCCAGAGGCTTGACTCACCTAGCTATATCCAAACATAGCTGAAATTTTCCCAAAAGGTTTGCTTTCCATAGCCTAAGTGACATATTTAGACATTCCGCAATTTTATTTTTAACACTACACAGCTGCTCCTCCAAAGGTCTGCAGATATCCTGCCTGCTATTCATTGGAAGAGCTTGAGGCAGCAAGCAATAAAGAGGTAGATACGTTACTTTTATTGCCCCGTTACAATAATTACGCTTTTTTCAAGCCTTCACTGCACTGCTTGACTTTCATCCAGCACATGTGCTAAAGGCTAATTCTTTCAAAAAGCTGTAGGGTAGGTCTTCAGAGCTTTCCCCTTATTCATAGTCTCATCTCTCCAGAAACACAGGTTGCCTCAGCCCATGATACATCCGTCACCTGCTGTGAGCAGGGACACCTTTACCTCTGCCAGGATCTTACCAACAACACAAGCTCAAGCCAGCCCCAAGCCCACACGGTGCTGGATCACCACAGCAAATCTCAGGCGGTTCACGGCTCCCAGGCACATTTTCAGAGCTCTCCTGCCATCCCCAGAACACAAGCCTTTCCTGCAGGGCTCGGGTACGTGTAATCCTCAGACATCCTTCTGAAGCAGGCAGTCCCTTCCACACAGATGGGGCAGTAACTGGTGCAGAACAGTGACTGAAGGTACAGAAGCAGAGGCAAGAGCTCCTCCTTCAAATGACATCTCTGCTAAATTAACTGCAATCACACACTTCACTGGATAGAAAGCAGGGATGTTACAAGCCTCCTTGCTCTCACACTTTTTACTTGACAGACTTTCCTCCAGTTATGCCAAGCAGATAAGAACACTGTACCCTTCCAAAGCATTGCACCCTATCTCATTTCCTTCAAAACATGGTTAGATTAAGACCACAGTCTCTGAGAGCACAAGACAGTATTTGTTGCTGCTTTAGTGCTCTGTCACACAAGGTTAAGAGAAAAACATTTGGTTAAAAAGTCCACAGGGCTTCCCAGGCATGCTACCCTAACCTCAACTAAGCACAGGAAAGCCCAGCATGGCTCCAGCCTTCCTTTGAAAGTCCACATACCACAGCCCACCCACAACACACCACTACTTTTGGTGTTGTTTTCTCCCAAAGCTCACAGTATTTGTTACTCTGCTTGAGGCACCGAGGTCCTGCAGTCAGGTGAAATACTGAGATTCAAGCACTCCTGGCAGCTTATACAGACATGCAGAAATCTCCAAGACAATCAGAAATTAGCAGGAAAAAGCAAATTAAGAACATGATTTAAAAGAAAAAAAATATTATGTCATTTCATGGTTTGGTTTTTTTAACGCGTGGCTGGTGGTATTAAAAGCTTAGGGTTGGCAAACCTTTTGATCACATGGCTGGAGAGGAGCACACAGTGGTCCTTGCCACAGCAGAAGCCCATAGGAATATTTAGTAGATCTACCCCAGTGCTCCTGGCACAGCTGCAGGGGTCAGGTTTGCTTAGCAAAATGTGCATTAGGGCCACGCAGAGGGAAATTCTTCTCAGCATCAGCCAAGAAATTAAAGGCTCGGGGTGCAGGATGAGTAAAAGAGAACATTGCTAGGAAAATATTAGGAGGGTCAATCAGGACAGCCACAGCACCTCCCTTTCAAGCTGCTGGGCTAGGGGTACCTCCAAGGACACACAGTGACAAGGGACAAAAGCTCTTACTAATTGCTGCAATTCTGCTGTTCTGGTAGGACCACAAATGAATCACGAGAGATTCAGACGTACAGAGTAAACCAAGTATTTCCACCTCAGACTTTACGTGGACAGCAAGCCAAGGCATCTGGCAGGAAGGAGGGAGACACTGCTCCACTCAGTGGAAGATGACACATTTGCTACAGCTGAAGTTTCTCGTCACTGTCCTTAAATCCAAGACAAGCTCCTGCAAGCAGGCGAGGAGAGCAGGGAAGATTCAGTCCCCATGGCAGCCACATGAAATCAAAAAGATTTAGACAGTGAGTAGCTGCATTACAGAAGCCCAACCTAGTTTGCTGCACATAGGGATCGATTTCCTTAAAGCTCTCTGACCATGAAGAGCATTGTGCATGGAGCTGAGCCCATGTGATTTCTGTTGCTGTCAGTTGTCCTCATCCCATTAGTTCATTTTCTGAGGCTGCCTGGCAGAGTCACGAGGAACAGCAGTTCCCCAGCACTGTCTGTGTGCTGCTGAAGACAGGCCCACGTGGAGCAGCACCATCTTCAGGTCAGTAGACAGGAGGCTCTCGATTCATCAGATGCATCAAATTGGGGCATGAGAGAAAAATTTTCCTATCTGATGGTGACAAAACAACCAAGCAGACTTTCCAATTGGATTGTTCATACTCCCCACTGCAGCTTGCCACAAGAAGCCAAGAGAAGAGTGATGCTTTAGGGAATGAGAATATTTTTTGCCCAGCAAGGTAGCTTCAAAGATATGTTATACCATCTTATGAAGGATTCTAAAATTTTCTATCTCAGACCTCATATCACTCTCTGTGGAGAAGGCTGTCCTGGCAAAGACAGGATTCTTCCATCCCAGCTCACTGAAGCTTTTCAGAACCTCCTCTGGACCACCTGAACCAGCCAGTGAAAGGACAGAGCAAACTGATTATCTGTTTGATCAAGAAAAGCAATTTCCATAGCCCTCAGGAGATTTATATGTGTATATATAGATATATATTCATCTACATATAGCTAGTTAGATGATCCTCAAAAATAAATGTAGCCCTAAAACATGAAAAATAAGATACAATTGTCCCTGAGCCTGCATAAGGCAAAGCTAGAAATGAAGGTTTTCTGAGCCCCCTCTGACACAGAACAACCACCAGAATAAGCAAGAACTCAGCGGGTCACAACTAAACAAGCAAACTGTGCTTGGATTATCCTGCCTCCTCAGGATATTCCCGAGCACAGCCATCTCCCTGTGCCTGAGGCTGACCTCTTTTCTCCTCAGCTGTTTTCAGGAAATCCTACAGGAAGGACTGAGGTTCAACACACAAGTTCACAGAAGTGCATCCCATGAGTGCAAGATATTAAAGAGAAAGACACCGCAGTCTTAGGAGAGGGAAAGCTCTGGTATTTCTTTCCTTCCAGAGAAGGAGAAGCAGCACCAACATAGCTGCTGTAGGAACCTGCAGCATCCTTCTATGGTGCAGTATCATCTCCACCCGGCCCATGTCAAGAAAGAATATTCCCTGAACAAAGGACGTTGGAAAAAGGAAAAGAGAAAATAACAAGGTCTCCACTCAGGTTCAACAAGAGAGACCAAAGTTCCGTAACCTCGTATCACAGGAGCCTGCAGACTTCGCAGCGACAGGGGAGGAGAAGGCGAAAGAGGCAGCAGCACCCCGTGCCGGACCCTACCAGGGCAGCGCTCCCGTCCTGTGGCACGGCCGCAGCGACGCCTCAGGAGCGCTGTGTGCGGGAGAAGGCAGCGTTGCACGGGAACGCGGATGCTCCCTACCCGTCCGTCACCGGCGAGGGACCTCCGACAGCTGCCGACGGGGCAGGTGCGTGGCTGTGGCCAGGCGAGCCCCGCAGCACGCAGGGCCCCCCAGCCCTCCGCTGCCCTCTCCCACAGCCGCAGGGGGCAGCGGGGGAGGCCGGCGAGGCGAGGGTGAAGGAGCCGGCGGGGCCCTTCGCTGGGGCAGCCTCTCCCCGACACTCCGGCTGCGGGCCCCGGCCGGGCAGGGCCGGCAGCTGCCCCGGGGAAGGGACCGGCCCCGGAGCCCCGCACCCTCACGCCGCTGCCGCCGCCCCGGACTCCCCGCACGGCGCTTACCTGGCACGGCGGGAGCGACGGCACCTGCGGCCGCCCTGGCGGGANGCCCCTCGGGATAAGCGGCGCTGCCCCCGCCCCGAGCGCCAGCAGCCCGAAGGGCAGGAAAGCCGCGCACCCAGCCCCGCTCGCGGCCACTCCCCCGGCGGGGCCGCGGGCAGCGCCCGGGCGGCTTCATGGAAGAGGGATTCATTTCACTGATTAACAGCACCGGCCTGGGGGTTTTGGTATTTCGCAGTCATTAGAGGTTAAGAAAGCTGTTTGCTTTACCAGCTGCGTCCTATGATGATAATTACGGCACTTGTCCCCATCACGTGACAGCACGTAACAAAGTCTCTTCCTAAAGTTTCCAGCTGTCAAAGGTCGGACGAAGAGGAGCCGGAGCTCTGCAGCGTCCATCGGACCCGCGCAGCACCAAGCCCCAGCCTGGGTGAGGCTCTCGTCCCTGCTCCGGGCGATCCCAGCTGCGCAGCCTGGCCGCGGCTCCAGGGCGGCCATGCCCAGATCCCTGGGGCTGGCACCGAGAAAACCCCCGGCCTTCCCACAGCGCACGGGCCGCTGGTTTCCATGCGCTCCAGCTGGAGGGTAACCGGGGCAGACCTCGGTATCTGTCGTACTAGGCAGACACGCGACAGCCAGTACCGTCTGTTTCACCAGCAAGGAAACAGACTCTCTAGAAGGACGGGTCAGTTTCCTCAAGCGGTGGTCCCGTAATAGACAAGTTTCAAATTTGTGAATAACATTTTATTGACCCTTTCACAGGTGCCAAATACCTGCTATTCCCTCAAGAGGGTGCTTAATTGATCCTGGAAAGCCAGGTCTGCCACAAAGCTCCAGTAAACAGAGGCTAATAGCACTTGGGGCATTTAGGCATGAGTAAATCAGAACTGGACCAAAAATGCACCCTTCTTCCACCTCTAGATCAATGTTCCCTTTATTGTATACTGATAAATGTTGACCCTGAGAGGAACTTGAATGGGCTTGGGCCTAGCAAAACAAACCCACATCATACAGCACATCCAAAAATATTTAATAAACTTTTAAACAGCAAGAGAAGCAGTGTACCAGAGCCAGGTAAATATGTTGAGAAAATTTTTATTAGAAGATATATTTCTGCCAAAATAAATAGTTACATTTTCTTCAGCAAAACATTAGAAAATAGAAACAGGAGGGAAAAAAAGCATCAACAATTTAATACTGAAAGTTTAAAGTGACTGTGAACACTACTTAGTGACATTGCCACATAAATACATAACTTGTGTATGCTATTGCTGGTCTAGTTGCTGCTCTGACACCAGTAATTTCCACAGGGCCTCCACATGTGTTGTGTGCTTAAGGGTCTTCTCAAACTCAGTGGAGCCCCAGGACACATGAAGCTCAAAGAGCTGCTTTAGATGCTGTTTTCAAGAACAAGAGAAAAACCCAGAAGTGAGAGGTATTTATTTCAAAGTTACATTTCCAAGTCTTCTGTTTGGAACTGGAGTTTCATCCTCCCTGTGCAGGAGGGCTGATGTGGATCCACACAGTGAGATGGATGCAGTTAGGGGCTGTGCTAGTGTAGCCTGCAGGTTGGAAAAGGAGCAGTGTCCCACCAGCAGGCAAGGGGAAGGAGGGAGAGGAGACGGGAGCGAGTCCTGCTGCATTCAGCAAGGCAGACACCAGAGGGACAGGAGGCCAGAGCCCACTGTAAAGGCACAGCATGTGTTTGGCACAAACAAGCTGGCTGACATGGCAGCCAGGTGAGGTGGTCCATTCTCTCACTAATATAAGGAGAAGACAGAAACAAAGCTTGAGGAAACTGTTGGCAAGGTCCTCTGACTTTGGAGGCCTTGCCACCCACCACATCTGGCATATTTAGTAGAAATGGACACCCCTAAAGAATAAACACACACAGAGTTTCAGGTATTTCCCTCACAACCGCTTTGGCGAAAGTGAGAGCTCTTTTCTCCAAGCAGTGAATTAGATAATTTTTATAAATTAATAAAACCACTGGGGAATATAAAAGTTCTAGGGCCACCCCAGTGCTGGCATACAGCAGATTCTCTTTTATTCTCTGGTCTGAGTGTTGCAGGTACACAGCCTTCCAAGAAGCCATTTGAAAATTCCTAGGTCCTATACATAGTGGTCAGTATTTTCTCCTATCCCTTGAAAATCAGCTTGCAACAGTATTAGCAGTAGGGCAGGCAGCAAACCAAACCAATTATACTACACACTAATTGTGGGTTACAGAGCATGCCATAGGCATGGACTGTTGTACACAAAACAACTCTACAGTGTTGTACAGGTTAGGGGCTGGTTAGATGCACAACAAGGTCACCACTAGCCTTGTTAAGAGCAGCAAGTAATAATGCAGGAAGGAGAAAAAAAAAGTGGATTCCCGAATGCAGAGACCTTTTATGTGAAGTAGTGGAAATGGCAAGGGTTGGGACTCCTGCAGGAATCCAGTGAATGCTGTAAGGACTATTGGACATCGACTACAAGATGAATTTTTGTCCAGGAACCTGACCTCTCACTCACTGTACACTGCAGAGCAGACAGGCCCTGCTGGGCTGCCCAGCCACACATTTTGGAGAAGAAAGGACTGACTGCCACAGATGACCTTGCTCCTACGGACTTGGCAAGTGAGGATTAATCGGCAATGGCTGCCCAGAAGGTAACTTTGCACACCATGAGGTACACACAGAACAAGGGGCTGAACAGTTCAGTGAGCACTATTGTAACAAACCCCTCCATATCCAATCCAGAGCCTATCACAAGGTTTCTAGAGATTTCAAAAAGAGTGGGGTCTCATCTAGACAAGGCAGCACTGCATAACAAAAAGCTATTCACAAGCTGACACAGCCCTTTTTCTACATCAGTGGGAAAGCTGATCTTCCCTAATTCCTTCATCCTTTGCAATCTGTGATGAGCAGCAAGAATTTCAAGCAAATGGGTGAAATTTTTCAACAGGCAAATGAGGCCAGTTTGAGGTATTTTTAACAGATCTGCGGTTCTTTTAACAGAGCTCAAATCTATAAAGCCAACAAGCTATCACACAATAGCCATTGTAACACTTGGGGGAAAAAACAGGCAAAGAAAGGGTTAATACAGAGTGGTACTTCCCCAGTATCCGTTCACACCCTGCAAATTAGCATAGGAAAATCAGGAATTTCCTTGTGAAGAGTCAGACCTTTATTTTTAAAGCCAGGCTTTGATTTGTGGTTATATTTTGAAGTGTACAAAAGTTTCTCGTTGAGATGTTAATATAATAAATTAAACTACAGATGAGGTGAAACAGAACAAAACTCAGGCCTTTTACCAGGCACAGCTGTTGTTCTCTTGAAATGCATGAACCATAATCCCCAAGCCTTCTGGATCAGAACACTGGAAGACAGTGGCATCAGCCCAGTCGGCAACAGACCAGTCAGTTCTGATGCAAAAGGCAAGGGATAAGGGTGCCAAGCTGCAATTTATTAGCACACTCTGTTGCCAAGAGTGTTTTGTTTCATAGTTTAGTGGTTTACATAATCACTCAGTGGTTTTACCAGTCCAGGAAGAAAGGATAAAAAAATATTTGTATCATTTTCTCCACCCATATATTAACTCAAAAAAAGGCAGAGTCAAAAGGGCAGCAGCTTCTAAACACAAGATTTATGCAGTTTTGCCCCTCTCAGATGTTTTGCTTCGGGATAAATTGCCTTAATTTCTTGCCACTAAATATCTCTATGTTCTTGCCAATTGCTCTGTGTGCACTAGGGACAAAAAATATGCATTTAGCAATCTAAGTAGTTGTGCGTGTGACATTTCCCTCAAGAAGGTAGTCCAAAACACTGGAAGAAAAGAAATCCCATAGCAAACCACAAAATGAACACCTTCTCTCAGTTCCAATTTTCATCAAATTCATCCTGTTCCCACTAAGTGTCAGTAGCTTGTTGCTGGTTCACTTCCACTAGCATCTAGCATTTTTTTCTGTGGGCTTTAAACAACCACAAGATTGACTTGCTTTGTAATTGAATGCTCTATTCTGATTTCAGAATCCTCCAATTTTTTCTCTTCCTGTAGTGACTTCCCTGTTCCCTGACTTAATTATGCAAAGCTTAAGACTAAATCTGACTGCATAAGTGCAGGCCTGCTTTGTAAGCTACACAGGCCCTTGTGTTACATACGTAAGTTACATCCAGCAAGGGCAGTGGGGTGCCAATCTAAGTCACAAGTTCATTCTTGCACTGGCATCTCCTGGGCAGAGGCCCACTCCACTGCCTCCCAGCTTGGCACAGCTACTGCAGGAAAGTCCTGATGCTTATCAGTCTCCACACAAACACCAAACCCATGCCCAGTGCACAACTGTGCTCATAGGAAACGGCACCCACCCCATCACCCATACTGCTCATGAAGATTTACTACTTTCTCCAGTTATTAGCACAACTTCTGGGTTTATTTTCCCTTTCTAAATCTAAGGTGCAAAACAGAGTCTATTAACAATCACTATTCCATGTATAGGCTACATAATCAGCTTCAGATACCCTGTCCTGCTCCCCAGCAGCATATGTTTGCTTTGGCCATTGCACACTGTTTGTGCTAGGAGAGGTAGAAGACGCCTCATGTAGCAAGACAAGCAGCAGAAAAAAGATACCAGGAGCTGGGTTTGTCAGAGTGTGAAGATCTAAACTTAAGTCCATGCAATCCTCACAGGAAGCTATGTCTCACCCTGTGAAGAACAGGGAGTTCATACTTCTCACACAAGCCACAACCAGACCACCGCTGAGAAGGCAGTGCCTCAAGGCAGAGTCCTGCTCTGCTACAGACCCACTAGCTCTGGTCTTTTAAGGGGCAAGACAAAGAGGAGCCAGTTCCAAATGGCTGCATGTGCATCAACAGTCTTCACTTCTCATGCTCCTGGCTACTGCTAGCTGCAGAGCAGGACCTGTGAGCCACAACACAAGACAGGCAAGCTGTGATGCTGGTGTAGCTACAAGCCTAAATTGTTCTCACTCCAAAGCCTCAGCAACCAAACTTTCTGAGCAAAGGAGAGACAGAAGCCTCAGCTTGGCAGGAGATCCATTCTGTATCACCCACTTGGAATTGACCTCAGTTGTAAAGCCCCTTAAGGAGCAAAGCCTGACTGACCCCTGTTAGAGGAAGCCACTTCCCCAGCACTTGCTGTGACACTCCACCACAAGCCTCTCAAAAATAACATGCCCTGCACAATTCTCATCTTCCTACAAGCACTTCACATTGCTTCAGCTGCTAAGCTGATCCTAAGATAGCCAGGCTGAGCTTTTTTCAGAGCAACCCCACACCAATTCCATTCACAGAGTCAGGAATAGGGCCTCAAATTCAACATGTTTCCCTGGAAAAAAAAATCTGTCAAAATTACTTCTTTAAATAAGCTCAATCACTTAACACTCAGAGTTGAAGTCACAGCAGTTCCCTGAGGGCCCCAGTCAAAAAGGGAGAGACCAGGACAACACGAACCAGGGAAAATACGTAACTTTTCTACACTTCTGCAGTTCCAGTGTAGTCTGCTGCAAGCCCAGCTCCAGCTTCCAGTGTGGATGCAATTAAAGGAGAGTGGAAAGGTCATAGTTTCAGCAAAGAAGTCAAGAGGAACTTTGAAAGCCATGAGAAAAATTGGTTTGGCAAGAGGCTACTTCATCTTTCAGTAGCACAAAGAGCTAAGGGTTGTCAGATGATTTGAGGAACCAAGACACATGCTCTGAAAAACCAAGGAAGGTAAAAGCTGTATGAACTTGAGAGCGTCATCTACATCCTGGTTATTTGGCAGTCAAAAGCCAGTGGCAATTCAAAGTGCACTATTTGGGAGAGCCCAGCTGAGTCAGCATCAGCCTGGCCACAGGCAGTGGCCAGGCCTCACCACATGTCTAGAGCAAGGAATCAGCCTGTGTGTGTGAACACAAAGGATCCTTGCTTGGCCCAATGGGCAACAAATGGCTACAGTCAATTCCACCAGTCTCCATCCCGGGGAAATCCCCTTTGCAACATACTCAGGAGCAAGGGGCAGCCTGCTGCTGAGGGATGAGACTGGTCCCACCCTATGTCCGTTCCCCTTCCCACCCACCCTCATCCCCTCACAGCAGCAGGCTCAGAAGAGTGGCAGGCACTCTTTTGCGCAGTTTAGAGGTGGAAGCTTTAACTGAAACCCTTCCCGAGGGAAGAGGGAGGCTTGCATGTCCACGTTGATGCAGAGCAAGCCCAGCATGAGCTGGCGCTGGTACTCCTCCCACTTCATCATGACATCAGAAACCGAGCGGTTGCTTCGCATCCACATGGGCAGTGCTTCACCACAAGGTGGCGGGGGAGAAATTGGCAGCTTCTGGGGCCCTCCGAGCTCAAAGTGGTAGTAAAGTCTGAAAGGCAAATACATGCAAAGACTCAGTACATGGGAAGACTTGAGCAGGTCACCAGACTAGAGCTCCAGTACCACAGTCCTGTTTTGTACTAAACTGACTACATGATTTTAGTGACAAGTCTGTGTGTGCCCATTTTCCCCCCTCACATCTCTCAGTTACTCACACCATGAACTCTCTTGGGTAAGAATCACACCTTTGTACTCGGATCAAATCACAGCTGGGACCTCCTGACTACTGTTGTGAGAGTTTCCTATTCTCATCCACACAACAGTCTTGCCACAGACTCAGGTCAGGGGCTATTGCAGGAGTTCAGTCTAGAAGCACAGGCACACACGCAGGCCCAAAGAACTCAGTCTCATTTGGAAACTCTCTTGTGTTCCCTGAACACCATATTCCCTCCCCCCAAAAACCAGGCTGAGATATTGGGGTAGTACTTGAACTCAAGTACTTCTTGGAAAGGACTTTCAAGGGATCCTGGGCCAGCAAACACCACAAAGACAAGCACCTCTGTCTTCTAGAAGGAGCATGAAATAAGCTGGCATACTGTTTTAAACAGACTTATGTCTTCTAACCTACTGCTATAATGACAGCTTCCTTACAGGGTCTGCCCTATAATGGGACAAAGGAAGGGGACCATTCAGGGTGCTGAATCTATCCAACAGTTAAGGAAGATGAGAAACCATGGACCAGATTTGCATTTTAGTGTAAGTGGTAAATCCTTCTGGTCAATTTGTGCCTTATTTGCTCTCCTCCAGTGGAATAGAGTCTCTAGAACTCAAAGGTGTAAGGGGAAATGAAGGGCTCCTCCAGAAGAGTGCTGTGAAGAAAAGCAGCCAGACCTGGCTGAAAGATGGCTGCCCAGTTTTTTCTTGGCTTTCTTCACAAGATAGTTGCAGATTTCTGTCATCTGCTCCCTCATCCATCTTATATCCTCAGGGATATCTGGGAGCCATTCCAGCAACCTGTAAAGAGACAGGAGACAACCATTAGCTGGGCCACACAAAGGAATATGATGAAAAGAACATCAGTTCCAAAGTCTCTCAAGGCTCAAAAATTTATCACCATTTTCTGGGGCAAATTCTAGCACACAGCAATCTTCCTTCAAGCTGGAAGTAGTGGCTGTAACTAAATGACATAGGAAGATAGGAAAGGTTTTGGGTTCTTGGTTTTTATGGTTTTGTGGGGTTTTTTTATTCATGTCTGGTAATTGTCAGGAGCTCTCCCTAGGAACACCAGCAGTGCAGAATTAGAGAGAATCCCACTCTGTCCAATCAAACACTACAGCTACATCAAATACTTGTCTGCATTGGGAAGAGCAGCACGGAGGGACCAGCCCAAGGCTTACCTGACAGTGAAGGAAACTGCAGACTCCAGAGGCAGCATGTAGGGGACCATCATGGCCGTGGCCACACGCACAGGCAGCATATTGCTGAGGCCAGTTAAGAAACTTCTTCTTTCAGCACAAGCCTCCATGAGAGCTGAAGGCAGAAGAAAACATGGTTGAATATCCCCAGTAGGACTCTTTTCTTCTCATACCTCAAGTTACTCAGCTGGAGGCAACTACTTCCCCCTTTCTTAGGAAGTCTTGCTCAGGTTAGTAATTCCCTGAGCACAGCTAAAACCAGCAGCTTTCATCTTTATCAGATTCTAAAGGAGTGAGCAGCAAGAACCCCTCCTCTCCTTACCATGCAGAACAATGTCAAATGAATCAACCTCTCCCAATCCACAGTATGAGCCACAACTTTATCTGAGACCTCCAATCCATCTAACCCTCAGCACGTGCCATTTCAATGCCTGAGCATGACCAACCCCAGCTATACACAACAACCACACATCCCAGTAATCTTGTGAGGCAGACCAGGCAGCACAGGAAGATTACCTGTGATCTCTCCCTTTGAATCATACCTTGGTTCAGTCTGGGAGGCAAGTGTTCAAAGATGTGCTCTTCAACAACAGCAAGGGCAGTGTTGTCCTCTAGTTGGTCCTCAGCTTCTGTTTCTTCCTCTTTCCTCTCTCCTGGAGGTGCTTCTATGGCAAGGAGAGGACGGGCAGGACTTGGACGATGAAGGAGACCTGAGGAGAGAAGTTATACTGTAAGGATGACACAAACCAGCTGCCCTACATGGCCTTTAGAGTGTTAGTCCTTGCTTCACCCTAACTCCCCTCAGGCTGAGGTCATGGCCAGCCTCTTTAGCTTACATCTCTTGTAATGCTTACCACAAGGAGATACAAACCTTGCTGGTTTAAGTTCGTTCTCTCCTTCCCCACCAGGGAAGTATTCCCCACCACATTTCCCCTTTAAATTCTGCAGGGTGCTGTTCTGCAGAGTTTCCTTGCTATAATCTGCCAGTCACCCATCTTGCAGGCAAGATTTGCCTCCTGCAGTGCAATCCGTTATCCCGGTCCGCAATCACTGTCCATGGACACGAGGTGGCAGCAAGCGCACAGCCAGCGCTGCAGCGGCTGCCGGCAGGAGAGCCGCGCCCAAGTGTCCGGCACCGGGGCTCTGAGGGCAGCACCACACGGAGAGCAGCAGGGTGTCTGCAGGAGGTCCAGATGGCACTGCTGCCCAGCAACTGTGTTGGTAACAGCAAAGGTCACCACTCCACCTCTCCTTCCTGAAGTGCTAGACTCATTAAGGAGAATTCCATACTCTAGTATCTGAGGCACAGTTCAGTTCTTCCCCTCCTCCTTTCGTAAGCACCATCAGCTACTCTCAAAGCCAAGGCACCAAGCGTGGCACGGAACAGGCAAGTCAGTGCATCCTACAAATAGCCAGTGCCTTACCATTCTTCTTCAGGAAGTGCAGTGCATCATGGTAGCCCTGCTTGCACATATCCCGTAGCACCTGTGGGCAGAGGAAGGAAAGTTTCATGTGGAAACTGGCTGAGCAAACACCTACCACAATGCTGGCTCCAGAGGAATTCTCCTGACTCCCGAGCTATCCCAAGAACAAGGCTCATTCTTGCCAGCCTTGCTCAGGCTTTGAGCAGGAATGGGAGGTATAGCATCAATACACTGGCTATGGGAATCGCAGGGCAATTCAGATTAGAAGGGACACCTAGAATCCTACTTAAATGTGGGCACAGACTTACAGCTACCTCACTGCCCCATCTACAGCTGATACTGCTGTGGGCAGCCTTCAGGCAGTCACTCTAACAAGCAGCCCAGAATACTTCCCTGCAGATGCCAAGAAAGGCCATTGTGTTTGCAGTTAAAGCCAGATAGTGAGGGGGTGGGAAAAAATTTGCCCAAGTTTGCAGTGCCACTTGCTACACTGATATAGCAGAAAGGCTTCATACTGGCAGCTCCATCATTACCTTAAAACACTGAAGTGCACATTGGTTCTGATGGCCAATACATCTTTGTTTACAGTGAGCCTGATTTCCAGGCAGACTACTCTAGCAAGAACAACATGGGAATACTTTCCAAGCAACTGCTACCACCTAAATTCCAGATGTTCAAGTAGAAAAGGACAAACCCTTGTGCAGTTGCTCAAGGTTTAGCAAGTCACTGTGTTGATAACATCAAGATTAAAGACAAAGCATGAGATACAAAACTAACAGTGTCTGGAATCTTCTCCTGCCAAAGTGCACACAGTATAGCCAGCACCCAAGACCTGTGGTCCCCAAGTTCTGATGTGGCCAGGAAACTCACCTGTGGCTCTGGAGGAAACAGGGCCTTTGAGAGGCGGTAGAGGTTGCGAAGGTTGAACTGGATGCTTGTATTGGTGACTCTCAGCTCGTGCATGTTTGTGGAACTGTCCCGTGGGCAGATATCGCTCTCTCCCGAAAAAGGAGACACCGTGATTGTGTTCTTCAGCTCATATTGGGGCAAATTGTCAGAAATCCCTCCATCAACATATCTCTGAAATCAAGACGAATGCAGCAATCTTCATTCTTACAACTGATCAAGCAACTTTTTTACTCTGTGTCCCTTTTCCTGTTTGTGCCAACAACTTGGGAAGAGAATGGAATACACCCACCAGCATCACAAGAGTAAAAACCAGTGATAGCAGAGCTGTGTTGTTTATAAAACTCCTGCTATGTGCTTTTTCTTGGTTGAGTGTGCTGCTCACAAGTGTTTAATAAGAAAGGCACATACACACTTGTGTTAGTGCTGACTTACATCTCCTATGCGGTCTGACTGCTGTCCAATTAAATAATAATACACACCAATAACCACCTGCAGTGCAAATCAGCACTGATCTAAGCTGTCACACTGTGACATTGTGCCATTTTTCACTTGTGCTTAAAATGAGTAAGCTCAGACACAAGTCCACACTGGCAGAAGGTTTGTTACCTAGGAGTAAAACCATCTGATTTGTTGCTAGTGGGCTTATCGAGCAGCAACCCCAACACATGCATACACACTGGGAACCAACTTGCTGTGGTGTGATAACAGAGCACAAGGGACTTGGGTTTTGCTCTTAACAGGCATTCTCTTATCAGAGAATGTTCTGTACTTCTGTACCATAAACACATTTGCATTGCCCTTGCAGGAAGGGCAACCCCAGTAGTATGTTCTCAAAACATTTGTTGGGTACTGTAATTGCACAAGGAGCTGAGCGAGAAGATCCCTATCACAGGTTCTGGCAGAGTAAGCAACATGCAAAAGATAAAAGGAAAAGATGTCAGTCAAGCCAAAAGAGAAGGAAGCTGGGGGTCTTTGCAGAGCAACAATTCCAGCTCTTGTGAACCTCAGTTACAGAAGAATTCTGCTGGTTTTCTATCAGGGTTGATCCTGCAATTTACTGCCGGGATCCATTTTCTTCCTATTCAAACATAAATCACGATACAGGGGCTATGCAGCCCCACAGGTAGCAGCTGTAAACGTCCTTCAGCTCTCTGCTGGGTGAGAAGCTGAGCCAGTAGAGGCTAAACGCAGGCGAAGCACAGAAATGCTGATTGAAGGAAGAGATGCTCCATTCTGCATCCTGCTTCCTCTTGTCTCACAGGCAGACTGACCACCAGCATTGCTCTTTTGCTGCACAATGCCTAGGAAAACACCAGATGTGCTGCTGAAGGGTGCTCTGCATTTTGTTCTCTCTTGCTCTGGATGGCAGACAAGACAGAGACCTCAAGCAGCTTCTCTGAGCCTGGGGTACAGTTCAGGCTTGTGGGCTGAAAGCAATTAAATTCAGCTATATCAAACCAGCTGCCATTGATGCAACAGGGTCGGGGTGGACTGCACACTCCCTTCTTGGAAGGCAAACTAAACCTCAGGGCTACCTTTGCATAGAGCCTACAGCTTCATGGGAGACGGCTTGTGATTACAGTTGTAGGCTACAGCAGCCCAAACTCAGAGCACAGGACATTTTATCCTCATGGCAGCCCTTGCTTGCCACTGTGTCAAGACAGGCACTTAGAGATTCCTACACCACCTGAATTTGGACAGTGAAGAAAGTGGAAGGGTAGGATAGATTAAACTCCTCTCAGAAACAGTAACACAGCTTGCTCACGAGATGTTTTCTGGTAACAGAGCTGCTAACGATCAACTGAACCCTCTCCCCCTTCTAAAGTGGGCATCAGTGTTCACTAAGCCTAAAGCAAGGACAGCAAACTGCCATTGTCATCCTCTTCCCAAAGCTGCTCCACTGAGAGCCAGACTAGGTACAGCTGGAGCTGGAGACATCTGTCTGACTCCCTTTGCAAGGATGAGATTCCAACATGCTGAGCTGGAACAAGAACAGAGCAAAGCAGGCAGCAAGCACTTTGTTTAAAGAAAAAGAAGGTAACCTTTAGTGCTGGACAACACTAGTTTTGCAGTAAGGATGCAGAAGACATGTTTCCCTGAGGGTGGCAGCACGACCGCACAGATGCCATTTGAAAAAAGGCTCAACTACAACAGAGCTGACAGGCAAAGCCTTCAGATTCCATAGAAATCCAGGAGTCAACGTGCACACCCCACTCTCTGGTCCACTGCTTCCAAGCAATGCTGATTAACATTCCTCAAGGAAGCGCAGCTGCCACTTCTTTGGACTGGCCTGAACCTCGAGTAACCCAAGTGTAACCACTCTCCAGCCTCCTGCAAAGCCCAGAACAGCCCAAAGCCACAGGCTGGAGCCACCAGCTGCCTGCAGGCACAAGCAGCAGCAGCTTTAGGGGATGGTTCATAGACTAGGGTGCCCACTTCCCTTATCATGTCCTCCTGTGCACAGGGCCCCTCACTCACATGATCTGACAATCAGCTTTGTGACCCTTGCCAGGGATTCATCTCACCCCCATGATGCAGACAAGTCACAACTATAGTGTATGATGACAGGTCAGTTACTGACTTTTCCATTCCTCAATGTTTAAGTTATTGGGGTTTTTTTTAACTCCCCTGCCCATCTCCATCAACCACTCCATGAGGCTACCAGATCACAGAGAAGCGAACACTGGAAAAAATTTAGAAGGCAGGCAAAATATGGATTTTGCACCTTGCACACAGTAACACTGCCTTGAAAACTAGTCCTTGTGCCAGGCCTGTCAGTTTATTCTGTGGCAAATACAGTCACCACAGGCATGCTAGGAACCATGCATTCCTGTTTCAAAACCATTTCCCAAGCTCATACACAACCCAACTTAACCTCTCACCTCATCAGCAATCCCCCTTCAGAGCCATGCTTTTCTGGGGAAGAGGTAGGAATTAAATTTCCTCATCTCGTATTTCCTCCCCACCTTTTCCCATGAGAAGTTATCCCTCAGTGTGCCAGGGCAGCTGCACATTCCAGAAACCCTGATGTACACAGTTTCGGAATTGTGAGATTTTTGCCTGATGCACACTGACCTCAATTAGCCCCAAAGAGATGTAAGGCAAGAGCCACTGCTATGGTCCCACCTTCTGAAGGGAAAAAGCCCTGCCTGCAGTTGCTGAGCAAAGACCAAACCATTACTGACTCTGTCACTTCTCTGAAGGGCTGGATAACACTGCACATCTCCTCCAGGTCATTTCCCTGACCAGCTTGCTTGCACAAGACAAAACCAGCCAAGCTGTGCATTATGCAGGAGCAAAACTGACCTCACTTTTAGGACACAGGTAGCAATCAGAGCAGATTCGATGCTGTACTCTGACAGATAGAGGCACTTTGGTTCAGATCACTTAATGGTAAATCAGGGCACATATTTTATAGCAGTTCTCCCGCTCACTTTTGACTATGTAGGTTGCAAAACCCCTGCCTTTTAATGTGTTCATTAACCTGTGTAGCACAAGGGAGGCCAAGCTCCACCAGGAGGCCCTTAAAGCATGACTGCAATACCCAGAAATGCTGCAGTTCTGCACAGCTTTCACGTGTTTTCATTTCTAACGTGCAAACACAGAGGGATAAATTGCTCTTGGATGGCCTTGGACACAATTTAAAGAAAGCTCTGGCATGCAGCAGAACATTATTCTCAGAGAAAGGACAGGAAAAACTCCATGGAAAAGAGGGCCAGTATCCACACCACTAGTAAAAGCCCCGCAGAAAGCGTCAGGCACATGGGAGAGGGACTATACTCATGACGTTTATCCTGGGCCCAACTTCTTTCCACATGCAGACAACTGCAGCCTCAGTGATGGGAAATGTTATACCATGCAGCCATGAGAACACTCTGCTAAGCCAGCCAGCCCTTCCCCAGACTGCTATATATTACTATATGCTAAATCCACTGGTCTTCAGTACATTTATAGTCAACTGTAGGCAGCAGTGGAAAAAAGGCCTATCCATTGCTGGAAGTTGTTTATTCGGGAATTTCTTGTGTCTCTTCAGATAAATGCTGCCAGCAGGCACACAATAACATTGTCAAAACCTACTCATTAGCGTGCAATTTAATGAAGGACCATCTTAGAATCTTACTTACCACTCCACGCAAGGTTGGTGGTATCAGCCCACAGTAGACAGGGATAAAGGTGCTGCAGATACAGGCCTGAGGGAGAAAGAGATCCAGAATCTAAGAATCAGATCAAAGCCTACTGAAACTATTACTGTTTTCAGAACACCATGCTGGCATGTGCTGACAATTATACTCCAGTACTAAGGACATTTGGAGACCAAGGCAAAACAAAACCGCATGCAGTTCTGCCCAGCCCCCTGCAGTAAGAGTCCATTCACCTGGATCAGTTCCTCCTTGGAATTGAAGTCTGACAGTATCACATTTTCTCCATCAGAGACCCGTGTCAGGGAAATACCCAAACGTCCTGCTGCAACCTCGTGCCCATTCTCTGGCACCATCTTGGACAGGGACATCCGAATGGTTTTCACCAAGTTGAAAGAGGGGTGGAGTGGGCCCAAGAACCTCTTCCGGGCTTCTTTTGACACCCGAATAATGCTGGCACCAGCCTCACCTGAAACAAGAGAAAGACAAATGCACCATGAAATGCTACCAAAACCAGTCTTCTCCTTTACAAAACTAGGCACAGAAAAGCCTCATTCCCAGCTTTCCCCGGAGGTTTCTCCTCACTGGCTAATATGCAACTCAAACCAAGAGGTCATTTACAAGGAGGTGTTATAGAAGTCATGGAAGTTTGCTGTCTTGGCCCTCACACACCCCCATCACAAGGAGCTACCCTCCTCTTACTCATGTTTCATGAAGTCAAGGAAGATCATGTGCATCTGACTAAAGCCTCACTTTGTTTTAGATCCTGCTGCACTGGCCAGTGCAGGGCTGCTGAAAACAGACTAAGAAAGAAAACAAGGCCGATACTTGAACACCTTGGAGCTTATGAATAAATTCACATCAAAACATATTCCACTGTAACTTTTCTAGTAAGCATCTTTTTCGTGACAGGAAAAAAAGAATCATCACCCAGTAAGCAAAAGTGTCAGAACAAGAAAGTTGGTGCTTTCCAGCTAAGTGATCCCAACTCTGCTGGGCATGTCAGCCACATCTCAAGTGAACAAGAGGGACTAATGCTCCACTAGGTAATCAGAGACTTAGTTCCTCCTGCAGAGCCTCTGGTGTCCCATCCCTTCCATATCCAATTCCACAGCACTAAACTAGGCCCTGATGGCAAACAGGACTTGTGAAGGAATGCTTGCTTTACCCTTTCACACAGTGACCCAGCTGGGCTTGAGAAGAGGAGACATCTCAGCTGCACAAAAGGGAAGGTATCTGCTAAGCCCATTATCTCAGTCACTAGGAGCTCCATCTGGCAAGCGCATCAGAGCTCTCCAGTAGGAAAAAAAGGGATGGGAGGAAACAAAAATACAAAACTACAGCATACAGCAGGTAGCCCTTTGCACTCACTGACTGATGCCTCCACACACATCCAGGCATGGTGAGATACAACAGTTCCCCTAAGTACCAGCTAAAGACTGCGTTCCAAGGAATGTCAGGAACATACATGTGAGAAGAATGTGAGGGGAAGAATTAGAGAAACCAGGAGAAAAGAAACATGCTTTTACAAAAGAAGACTCCTCTCCAATCAAACTGAAGGTCGGTTCCTAGAAAAGGACAAAAGACTACCAGTTCAAGCCAACTGGAAGTCCCCTCATTTCACTCTCCCACTCAGTTTTTCAATTGCAAAAACAAGGCAGCAGAATGAAAGAACTCAAGTTAGACCCAGGTTAATAAATACAATGGAGATAAGAGCAACAGCCCTCAATGCTATGTTGACACATCCCCATCTTTTGCAATACACGTGTGCCAGCAACATGTTTTCCATCAGTGCAGCCTGGGAATGTGATTCTGGGCTTAGGAAACCCACCAACACCAGTAGCTCAAGCACGCAGAGAACTGGACCCTTGAACATGACCAGAGATTCTGAGGTCAGGATTTTAGGCACTGTGAGGTAGCAACTTAGCAGAAAAGCCAAAGTTCCCCCCTCTGAAGCAATTTTTAGCCCTGTAATCCCAGTCTTCTGTCCTAGAGCACTGTTTAGCAGTCTAATTCTGATCTTACTTACTCAATTAGCAGTAAGCCATTGAGCCCAGCCTGTTCCAGATAGTAGCCACACGGTTCAACATCCTTCCCAACACGGAAGAAGTCAGCCCTACAGAAATACACTTTATAATCACTGAGACATTAGCACTCAAAACTCTCCCTAGGACACCTTCATGTCTGTCAAGGAGAGGAAAGCCACACAAAGAAACTGCAATCGAGCTAAAACCTGAAGGCATCCCAGCCCAGCACCTCGATCGCATGAGCCCATAAAGGGAAGTCCTCTGCACTGAATGCCTTGCAGGGAATTGGTGGCTTGGCTGAAACCCCCAGTGGGAGCGTGGGTGTCGAGCGTGCAGCTGAGGGAGACCCCTGTGTGCAAAAGCTGTGCTAGGGAGAGCGTGGGCTATCCAAGAGATGGTGCTTAGAGAACGATGCTGTCAGGCCTGGCATCTCAGTGTGCAGAAAGACGTGACAGCAATACTGAAAACAACTGCAACTAAATGGAGCTTATGACTGTTTGAACAAAAATGTGAGCTGGAAGGAGGCTGGGTTTTTTTTTAAGAAAAACAGGAGAGCAAAGTCCTGACTATGCCATGAAACAGCAGTTGAGGGGAGCCCTGAGTTGCAGCTGCCTTCTCTATCAGTGTTTCATACTCAAGAAGGCAAAGTGAGATTACTGCTAATCAGTAACTTTATTCTTTGAATATTTTCTGGGTGTTTTTTGGTTTGAGTTCCTTTTATACACGTGCAAATACAAGCATGCCCACAGGAGCTTTGAGGCACTTCTGTTTAAAGAATCTGTGATCCTGTTGGACTCAATGAATCACTTGCACCAAAGCTGGATGTGGAATTGCTCTATGGGAAGGCATGACCTGCAGTACCACCAGCTTTCCGGGAAACAAGGCCAGCTGAGAGGTCAGCCAAAGAAGCTGGGTTTATGTAGCAAGATCCATGATAGATGGCAAGTCCTCTTGGAAATATATTTGGGAGGACAGAAAAGAAGTGACAGTGTTTTAATCCTGTTACTACCAGAAGTGCTGTTCCAGGAAAAGCGGCTCAAATTCTGTTTGCAGTCTGTCAGAGGGAGCAGCCGAATTAGAGGCAGTCAAGAGGGACAACTCCTACAGGGGTCAGCCAACAGCTCCCGATTATTTCTAGGACTAGTCCAGTGCCAAACGCAGCCCTTAGGAAAGCTTCTCATTGTTTTCTTATGGATCTAGTGATTCAGGACACAGAGTTACGTGAAAAAACAGAATTAAATTTTAATTTCCTTATTGAGGTACATACCATGGGGCAGAGGCAATCCCTGATAGTTAGCAGTGTTTGCTATGAAAACATGTCATTCTTCTCACACCAACCAATTAATTCAACACCTTTCCCTATACAGATTTACTAATCCAATATTCCTCAAAAATGTTGCCTTAACGTACATGGAATATTTCATTTTCATTAGAAAACCCACATTCCCCTTTACCCCCACCCCCAGCACTGCCCACTGGGTGTTGTTATACATAAACCCATGTACGGCAGGGCTATTGTCCTTATCTGAATTTCAGCTGTGATGACGCAAAGGAGCATCACACAGTTGTGTCCTGAAACACCCCAACATGTCCATTGCCAGAAAAGGGAGGCCAGCTGCTCCCCCTCTGCTGATTTGTCATCTGCAGTGGCTACAAGGGGCAAGATAGTGGCACTCATGGGAAAAGCCTAAAGGCAGCTGCTAACTCACATTTCATTTTTAAGCTATGTCAATCCAGCTTCACATTAGCTCATTGATATAGGGTAAGACTGTTCCATTTAACAACTGACTTTCATCTCTATCAGTCATGCTCAACTCCAAAATAACCCAGTAACTAAGTCTGTACTGCCTGGCATCCCCTAAACTCCAACCTGAAAAGCATTCAAGCAGCATGTGCTATTTATAACTATAAACAAACACTCCAACAGAGCAGCCTGCTGCTATTCTGCCTCTGGAACAGCAGAGCTGAAAGATGGATCACCTAACACTGGTGTTAGCCAGGCAGTTGGGAAGACAATTGACTGCTGCTAAGAGCTCTGGGATGAAACAGAAAGGCTACTCCAAACCTGTGCAGTGCCTGAGGACAAGGACCATCGCAAAGCTTAAACACTGTGTGACAGGAGGTGTGACAAGTGGGGAGGATGGGCCTCTTCAGACCCACATCTGCAGCAGCAGGGCTTTGGCACCAAGGGCGCTGTGATGGTCGCCTGTTAAACCACATGCTAGACCATATTGGTATCTAATTGCCAGCCAGTAAAATGAGAGACGACCCATGGAGTATTTCAAATGGAAAAAAGCGCCTAAGACACAGACAAAAATAGGAGCAGAGCAAACTAAATAGGGGGAAGAGCATTCTGAATATTCAACCCTGCAGCTCATCCATGACACTGCAGGTCCCTCTGGGAGACTTCTGTGTCAGCATAAATATCACCTTCGCCAGGGACATTCCCACTCCCTGCCTAGTGCAACTGTAAACAGGATACAAACTTCAAGGAAAAGTTCTGCAACAGGGATGGAGAGCAGGGGACAGCACAAAGAGCTGGTGGATGTAGGGACAACACTCTCTGTCCCTGCTGGCACGAGGCAGAGAGGTCACACCCCAGACTGCAGATGCCATAACTTGCCTGGACTAGTGGGGCAGGCAGGAAACTGCAGATCCTCACTAAACCTGCTTCTCATTCAACAGCAACAAATGGATTCCTTCCTACACATCGGCAACACTCCTCCCTCCTCATTCCCATTACCCAGCTAAGGCTCCAGACCGGCCCAACACACCAACAGCTTTGAAAGGAAGCCAACTAGCAGAAGGAAGCAGAGGTACTTTTGCTATTCCCCCAGGCCCTTGACAGCCCCATACGTTGCTAGTTTGGGATCGCATGACCAAGCTATTTTGACTGTAAGATTTTCAGGACAGAAGTCCTGATAGCCCTGCGTTACTATAACCAGGGACTTCATTCCAGAACTCCTTAAGTGCTTCTCAGCTCTCTGCTCCAGGGAGGTTTGTGTGATACTCAGCACGGATGTCCCTTTTGAGAGTCCCCAGCTAAAATCTTCACATTTTGCTTTCAATGCAGCTGGTTGCTGAACACTGCTGGAATTGCCATTATCCCACTGGCAGATCCCAGTCTGGATGTGACTTTAGGAATAGGATGAGTCAGAAGGAATTTATTAGCATGATCTTCCCCAACGTTAATTTATCTTGGTTGCCCATCTCTTGCAATATTTCAGCTGTTCTGTGCCACATATGTGGAAGAGCTAAAAGTCAGTCTCTGACCGTGAGCAGAGGTTTCAGGAAAGCTGCTCCATGCTCTTCCAGGGCACAAATCCCCAAGCTGCTCCAGCTCAGCATGCACAGCTCCTACACTTGCCTCTTTTCTAAGTACTGAGAGTAAGCAATGCACACACTTTCCTGCCTGGCCTCTCCCAGGAGATGACACAGTCCTAACTATAACACAGTCCTATCACCAGCCCAAAAGAAACCCACAAAGCTATAAACAAGAGGCACCAAAACAGAAGTTTTCAAACTGGCATCTAGAAAATAATTAACAGAAAACTTTATTGGATGCTTCCTCATGGATAGCTCAGATCATCAGAAAGTGCCTGTTTGTTTATCCCAAGGAGCAGTGCACAGCAATGTGCCAGTGACCCAAGGACAACCCCAATTCTTGTGGGCAATGACCTCAGTTTGTGAAAGATCCCACTGCTTGGGTAGACTTCTGTTCCACTTTCCACACTCAAGCTGAAGCAACCCAATTTCTACTTATTATCCCAAGAGAGCAAAAACCAGCCAATATTTCAGCCAAGCTGAACAAAGGCCAACTTATCCTGAATGGGAACCTGACCCAAGATGTTCTCTGATGACCCACCAGAGAGACTGAAAAAGATGTCAAAGGGGGCCCCAAAGACAAATTCATGCCAGCAGGAAATAAAGAGCAATGTTTTGCAGCCTGCCCTTATAAGACATGTTCAGGTGATAGGTGCACCCCACTGCTGGTTACAGCCCTTTAATTTCAATCTGAAATCCTGGATAGACACCTAAAAGCACTGGCTGTAGAACGAATATTACTCACCGTCCAGAAGTCGTAAAACTGCCACTGTTTGACACAAATAAAAAACACCTGCTTTTAAACATTTGAGGCTGGGGGATGGCAGCTAGCAGTGAAGTCTTTAAAACCACCAACTCTTTTCACATCTGTGCACATCTTCCTGTAAGCCAGTTCGATTGAGAAACACCGTGCACCAGAACAAGCTGTCCTTCTGGGACTTCCCTAATTTTTGTTGTTCTGATGTATATTTTTTATTTTATTTAAGGTCTTCACTCAATCCTCCTCTCCAACTATTTTGCCATCAGGTAAGAAACAGTTCAGCTCACTTGGCTCCAGATAAGAGATACAGGAAGGAAACTTTTTATTTTTGGTGATATCCAAGAGGTAAACAACTCCCCTCACAACCACACCCACTCAGTTTGCAGACAGTCCTGCTGCTTGACCAGCTGTCCCCTGTGGCAAGATCAGGAGCTCTGTGCAGGGATTTAACCTCAAAGTTCAACAAACAATTTTGTTAAGGAGAGTTCTTAGAAAGCCTGGCCACCAGCTGTACATAATGGCGTTTCTCCCCCTTTGCTCGGGAATGAGAGGCACTGACACCCTACTGGAGCAGCTCCTAAGGATCCCTGTTAGACTACAGTCAGCAACACCTATTCTGACCTTACAGGTAGGGCAAGTGCAAACACCTAGAGAAAGAGACAACTTTTCAAGTAAGGCCAGCTCTTGCAGCAGAGGCAGATGCTAAAAGAAGGGCTCAGCCCACAATACTCTGTAGTTCTGATTCTTCACGTTCAGCATTGCTTAGACTAGACACAAACTGTTTAGCCCAAGACACACTGTGCAGCAGGAGAGCTACGAAAATTCAGATCATTTGCAACTGCTTCAGAACCAGAACCCTCCCTCTTAACGTGTTTGTCCCAAGATGTTTGCTTTCCTATTTCAGCTGAGAAAAAAAAAAAAAGCTGTCAGTTATGTTACCTGTTTAAATAAAGCCAAACCAAAAGGGGACATTTTTCCCATTTGAGCCAAAAGATATGGTTAGTGTGCTCTAGATACCAGTTAATAGATGAACCAGAACTATTGCCACATGCTAGATACGAGGAACACAAGAGGAAGATCTGCTTTTAAGTTGCCAGAGTTTCTACCTCTTGCACAGAGCAGCTCACGAGGCGGCCCACAGTGACTGCCACATGCCCATCCATCAGCTGGTACCTGCAGGATAGGACCCTCATGCAAGCCCAAGTGCAGATGCATTGCTCATACCTCACCTTAAGGCCCATTGTTCTGCTTTGTCCAGAAGCAAACAGGGAGAGCAGGCATAAGAACTCACAGGCTTGATGATGTCTCTCTAGCTAAATTTTTGCACTGGACTTAATGAAGTGTTGGCACACCAAAGCCTCGCTAGAACTCTGTTCTGCAAGCTGACACTTGCTTTGTTTCTGCAGTCAGGACGGGAGCGCTTATTTTTGCAACACAAATCTGAAAACAGAGCAGCTGCCGCTGTGAAACAATCAATAGCAAGGGCAGGAGGCAGCTCAGGGCAGGCAGCCAGCCAGGATCGCTCTGTCACAACCACAACAGCAACACCCACCAGTCTGATCTTTCTCTACTGTAATGTCCTAATACGAGGCTTAATGCTGCATTTCTGTTCATAGCATTAGAGAAATTAAATGACATAAAAATGCATGAAAAGGAAAAGCTGCTCAGGACCCCAGGCAACCTGAACTGAAAGCCATGTTCCATCTTCATCCATGCATCGATCCCTGTCAATGCTATAGTGCAATTCAGACAGCATGGGACGGCAAGAAAAGGGGATTCACAGAGTAGACAAGGTGCAGCTCAGATTCTTGCTGCTCACTTTGTACCAGGTAATACTGAGTTTGAAGCAATTTTTTTAAAAACAAGTACTCATCCAGAGAAAGCTAGCGGAGGAGAGAAAAAGACCAAAATCCATGCTGTAATGAGAAATTACCTTTCTTCTCTGGTCTGCACAGAGGCAGAAGTAGAACCGCATCCAAATTTCACTTTACTCATCTGGGTGAAAAAGACTAACACAAAGCCTCCAGTTTCTGTCATTCTGAGAGGGAACTAGTGCAGAAAGATCAAGCTTCACCCACGTACACAATGCTGCATACACAGTTCATGCTCACTTCTCAGGGTCAGTTTCCAGGACAGCATCACACACACACCAGTAGAAAAAACTGAACTGTTTCCACTTCTCAGGGGAGGCATTACTAGAGGAAAAACGTTTAAGAAATAAGGGCAGGAGAGTAGATACCTTTGCCAGGCACCACAGATCCACAAAGCCAAAAACTGGAGTTAGCCGTCATCATTTCTATTTCCAGTCTGAAGAAATAGGTGCCACTCCAGCAGCCTTTCAGCTTTATCACATACCAGCCATTACTGTCAGCTGGCTCACCAACACCAAAACAAAGGCCCCACACATTTTTTGGTGACTATCAGCCTAAGCCCTGCAGAAGGCTTTCCTGTGTCCTTCCAGGTGGCAATTGCTTCATGCTCAGAGATGATACCAGAGACATGGCTGGCTCTGTTACACAGCAAGCAGCCTGTCGTTCTCCCTGTCCTTTTCACTGGACACTTGTGTGACTGCTAAAACCCTGACACAGATGAGAGGAACAGCCCTGACACCCTCCGCTGGCTCTCAGCCTGCATCATGCCCAGCTCTCATGCTCACAAGGCTCACCAACTGCTCCAATCCATGCCAAGCCCCACCCTGTGCACCTGTGAGCCACGGCTGCTGGGCCCACTTTGCCCTCCCTTCTCAGGCAGGTCAAGTGTCACCTTACACCCCAAACTCTTCCTCGCTGGCCCTAGCATAAGCAGGGCAGACTCCAGCAGGGAAGTGAGAATCAAAAGCTTAGTTTCCAAAGCAGTCCTCTGGCAAGCGGTGTCGGCATTTGCTCTAGAATGATTCTCCTTTCGTTGGAGCAGCATCAGGCAGATCACAAGGTTAGGCTGCATACCTTGGGGACCATGGCAAGGAAATCTAGAAACTCATGCTACCTTTCTTCCAGAGACACCAGCAGTGGAACCCCAGCCAAAACATGACTGGGGTTCTGAAAACAACTGCGTGAGCAGGACAGGAGCTGTTCACAGAGGGTTGCACAGACCCCTGCAGGGGTAAAGTCTCTGCTCAACCCTTCCTGCAGGGCTGAGCACACAAACAAGAACAGCACGACAGATGAACATCTGACACATGAATTCTTCTGTGTGCAAGAATATGGCTAGTAGTTCGATGCTTCCCTTAAAGATTATTTTACCAATCCCACTATGTAAGAACACTAGGATAGATAAATCAGTGCAAGTCTCTGTGCTGACAGCCCACTCTGAAACCGGACTCCAAGTTTTTCTATGCATGGCATAACTACGGCAGCCTGAATCCACACTCTGCCTCCATAATACACTGGAATTTTTTTTTCTTTTGCCAGGCCCAGAACTGAATCAGCAGCATTCAATGCAGCCAGCAGGACTGGCCCCTGTAATTAACGTATGTAAAGGGATTCCTGATTCATTTACACCCTCAGATGTCACCTCCTCTACTTCAGGATGCTAAACTAGATAATCCACAGGAGTGGCAAACTCAGAGATTGCCAGAACCTCCAACGCTACAATGATATTCAATCCTTTAAATCCTAAGCCTAAAAAAGGCTTCCAAAATTAATATCCATCCAAACAAACTTCAGTGTATGAAGAGGAAGAGAATGGTTCATTCTCAGAAGAAATCCTCCAGGCACAGCACAGCTAAAAACCTGGGAAACATTGACAGAAGACACTTGATGAAGCTTGCAGATTGCAAAGGTCTTGTCAGTCAGAAGTCATCACTGGGGATTTGGCCTTTATCTGTACCAGAAAGCATGACCAGTTCAGTTCTGGGAGAGTGACAGAGGGCAGCACAAAGCCCTGGGTTCTAATAAAGCTACCAGCTCCCATACCTGATGTAACACACTGCACTGCAGATCAGCACAACCCCAGGGACAGGATCAGGCCTGCCACAAGTAGCTGTTGTATCATAAGTGACAAACACACTCTCCTCTATTCCTCTGGCCTTTGTAGCTACAAATGACAGGGCTACAACAATCTCCAGCATCGTTTTTACACTCCCAGGTTCGCTAATTGCCTCTCTCCTATGTGTTCTTGGAAGGGATTTCTACTGCCTCAGACTTTATCACTTCAAGGACACATCGTGCCTTTTCCCAGGGACATGGACTTATTTAGGGCTCTCAAATGTAATCATTTCCTCTACCCCTCCTTTTCACTAGCTCTCACTCCACTTGCTTGACAAGGCAGACAGCCCAAGGCAAATACATACACATAGGCTCTGCTGACTCCCACATAACTGAAGACACATCCTGACTTTCACCTCAAGTCCCAAGAACACTCAGCAGAAAGAAAGAAGACAAGTATTAGAGCTGGGCAAAAGCGTGGAAGTGCAGAGAACTCAATGGGAAAGTGGCCACTTTGGAATTCAATCACAACTAGGGTTTGTATTGCAAAGAGCAAGGTGAACAGGAGTCACCCACTCACACTGCTCCTTGGAGTAAGATTTCTGAGGTTTTATAAAAGTCCTGTAATTAGAAGGCCTGCCCATTCCTAACTCCAGAAAGAAGGAATGCTGACTAATTACCATTTCTAGCCCTTGCATGGTCCTTTTCAAGCACAGAAGAGGTGGAAATCCTCTCCACCCAAGCCAGGGAGCATTTCATCTGTGCTTCACGGAGGGCATGGAGAAACTCAGAGTGAGCAGGGGCCTGACATCTGAGTACGATCCCAAGCTCACTGCACTGGAAGATAACACAGCCCCCTCAACAGACAGGAAACAAGCACCACCTGCTACTGGACATGCAGGCAGAGCTGCTGTAACCATTGCAGCAGGAGTTTGGAACTGAGCGACACAATTTCTTTCTGAAGCAAGAAGTTTGAGGAAGGCCTTTAGATTTATCAGGACCAAACTTCAAAACACAATCAGTAAGTGGACATAGGACCCTGAAGAACATACAACAGCTTCTCCTATTTCACATGGACAACTTGCAGTTGCCTTTTTGGCAACTTTGAAGAGTTTGGGGAGCTAGGAAGCAGAGAGAAGTGGAATAGCTCAGACATGCTGCAAGTTCAAGAGACGCGCTGAACCTATGGGTCAGAAGAATGGCCAAAGACCTCTCGTGCTGCTGCCAGTGACACTGCACAGCTGCTGCCATGGCTGACAGCAAGGCTGGGCACTGAGCTGCTCTGTACACCTGCTGTCTATGTGGGGTGCCAAAAGAATAAACACATGCCTTGCTAGCACTGGTTTTTGCTAGAGGTCGCTCCTTGGCTTCCCTTGCAATCATCCAACGAGATGCCTGCAAGAGCACTTTTCCTTACAGAAGCTTTCTTATTAGAGCCAGGCAGGCAGCAGGAACAAGCTCCTTTCCTCCAGTCAAAAGGTACTGGAGAGTGCTCTGGCTGCCAGCTTACTCCTCTGGACACCTGATCCCACAGCCCTGTGACTGCTGAGGGCACTGATCCAGGCCCAGCAGCTTCTCCACTCAGCCAGTGAACATTTCCGACTATGTCAGCACAGAACATCTCCCCTCCACCTCTATTTCCACCACAGAAAAAACTTTACCATTTCCAAGAAGCACCAGAAGGCTTCCCATGAATTATATCCCTATCTCCACATATGTACATAAGGGCATCTCTCCTTCCCAGGCTGGTGCTGCTGACCTCAACGAAGTTTTCACCAGGGAAGGCCTCTGCAGGAGGTCCAAGTGCCCATGTCCTGTGCAAGGAGGGATCTATCTACTGAGAAACCACAGAAGCTACAAAACCTTCCTTTGTGTCCCTGTGGAGATTCAGAGTTCTCCTCACACAGCCACAGAAGACAGCACCACATACACTTCCCCTAGGATAGGCATCCTGATTCATCCTTTGGCCAGCATAAACTAGCATTGCTCTGAGGATCCCATAAACTCTGTCTGGTTTATTTCCCTCTGTCAATCTGGGATTTGGTGTTAAGATTACACAAACACAGAGAAAATAGATCTCCGCAAACAGTTCTTAAGCCTTTGCATGCACATAATCAAATTGCAGAAGCACAACATTTAAGATGCTGATATTGCTAATTATCTCTGTTTCAAAAGGTTTTGTTCATTGGGCTTTTTTTTATTTTGCTCCTGCTACTCAATGGAAAACAACGCTACAGTTCAGCAGCATATTTCCTGGTGGTCACATGGCGACAGCTGACAAGCAAACCAAAATGTCAAATAACTTATTTCATCTCACATCAAGCCTGAGACAGAGTCCTGATTAAGACAGTAATTTAAAATAACTAAATAAAAAAATGCTGTAAACAACCCAGGAAGTGCTTTCCAAAGAGCATCCCAAACAGTGCTACTTAATCTAGCAGACACAAGGCCTCCTTTCTGTATTCTTAGTACTTAAAGCACCTCCTCAGCTTACTTCTTCATTTTCTGTCGACCTTGTCATGCTTCAGGAGAACAGCTAACTTCCACAGATGGGGTTTGATAGCCAGCTTTGCATTCGAAGGCAGAATCCACCCCCTCCCCCCAAAATAGAAACAATTCAGCAGTTCCAACCCACCCTCGGGATAGGGCTGTCTAGGACAACATTCACATGCCATGCAGACAACTGAGATACTGTTGGTTAACTGTGAGTCAGAGGGACATGAGTACCAGCTCAAAGACAGCTTTTCAGTGATTACAGCTTCACATCCCATCATTTATTCGAGCTGCTATGCTCCCAAAGCAGGCACAAAAAATCCCATACAGCTCACCAAAGTGAGATGATTCCAGACCTCACCAAAAATACATTCCCTACTCAGTATTAGGGATAAAAGAATCCTACCGTAGGTGCACTTTACCATCCCCTGTGACTGAAAAAGGACAGTCTCATCATGTCGCATAAGCCAGTTTTCCTCATCCACGCCAGTGACTTTCAGATTTATACAGACAGACGACCATCCCCAAAGCTCCACATCTAGAATCTGTGAAAAGCTGCAGGATTTGAGGTATGCACAAAGAGGAGACTGCAATGCCAGCATGAAAACTTTTCACTTGCTTGACATATAAAGGTAGATTTCCTGGCATGCTGGACTCAAGAGCACCAAGAGATGGTATAGGCATGAGAGAGGCTATTTTCCAGAACACCCTTGGGGCAAGAAGCTATCCATGCCACAAAACTGCACTATGCACAATCAAGTAACTTGTAAACACAGGAGACTGCTCAATGCACCTTGATAACCTTACAGATTATTCTAGTGGAAAAACTGCACTCCTTTTTCATGCCAGCAAACAGAAGAACCTCAAAGCTGGAGAGAGCACTTCAGATGCAGGGCAACATCACTGCTGTAACCTTGAACAATAAATCCAAGATCCCTACAACTTAATGGTAAAGTGCTTAACCAGAGCTAGGCAAGGTCGTATCAGACTGTAAATACCTCCTGATCTCTTATATAAATATAAGGTGCCCTGCCTAAGTAATATGCACTCCCAATGTTGTTTTCTTTGGTATTCTCAAACACGCCTTTGAAGCCCACAGTGTGCTCTAAAGGCTGCAGATCACTTGGTCAGGGCTTTCAGTTCAGTGTCAGCCCATAGCAAAGCCTTCCTGTCCTACACAAATGATGACAGTGAGGTCTTAACGAACGGAGAAGTTCACAGGCAAGCTGAACAGATGCAAAAGCCAGAAAAGAAACCACTGAGTGGCATCTTATTCTCTGAAGTCAAGGAAGACTTCTGCTCCCTCTGATCAAATCCAGAAGACTGGACTCAAAGAAAAACCCCCAAGGAAGAGGTTTTCCCACTCCTCCCCTGCAAGTATTTCTCTCTGCACAGTAGAGTCTTCTTGAGTTCACAAGCATGAGGACACTAACTTTATCTACACAGTCAAATAAGCAAGACTTCTGCAAAATTCCCGTTTGTCATTCATCAAGAGACACTATTTAGCATTCCAGTTTCGTGGACAGGGCATGGACAGGACAACAGACAGTGCAGATCGAGTCCTGCCATAGGATTCAAAGTCCATGGGCTACCACCAGCTCTCAGTAGCACAGCAAACACAGGTACTCAGGACCCTACAAGAACCTGTATGAGAATGAACTGCTCTCCTAGTTCAGGCTTAGCTGTACCTTCTGCCCAGTCCTCTTTTACTGCTATGATTTCATTCTAACCTCTGGACCTCTGCCTGGAAGCTGTGCTGTCAGAAGGGTTTATGACACGGACAAGGTCCGACGATACCACGGCCCAGCCACGCACCCCATGTGCTTTTACTTTCAGAATTCAACTCTGTTGCCTTAGAGCTGCTCCCTACCCAAGATACTTGTCAGTCACGCAGGTGAGTCAGAAGAAAACAATTCCAGAGAAGTCAAACAGAAGACAAAATTGGAACACCCAAGACCCGAGACTTGAGTGTTCAATGTTTGAAGAGCATGGTTTGCTCTCTTTCAGGAGGTAGGTGAACACTTCCCAGAAGGTGGCCCCTAACCCAGTCCTCTTAATAACGCCTCTCACCGTACCTCACAGGGAGTGGGAAAACCTATTCTGATTCACAGAAAGCTCTCTGCCAGGCTGGATGCCTCCCGCAGGGCAGTGCCTGGCACACCATGGATGCTCTGAACATATAAATAGCAAAGACAAAGCAGACATGATATCAGGATTGCTCAGCTCTCAGAATGGCATCTGAGCAAGGCAAAGGATTTGGGCACTACCCTCAGCCTGTCTCACACTTGCACAACGCCTTAGAGTGGCAGAGGGATCACCCAGTTAGGGAACTAATTGGGGACTCACCTCTTCAACACAAGCAACAGCAATTAAACAACTAAATCCCTGGCAGCTACCCGCAAACGGATCCATACACAAGAACGGATTAGGGATTTTTATCCCTTGTCCACAGTAAAAGTTGATACCAGGGCATCGATACAGCCTTTGAGATCTCAGAGTGGGGTCTGAACAGCTTTTAAGAGCTCCAGAAGTTATGGCTGCACTTCACTGGGCACTTCTGTAAACCAAATGCTTAGGAAGGGAAACTTCAAACCTAACTACACAGAAAATGTTAACTTTTGCCGCATGAGGGCTACATCTCAAAAAGGAGTGCTGTGGAAAAACACCTGTCAACGTGAGAGAACTTCAAGCAGTAAAGAGCTCTGGCTGCCCTTAGCTCTTGGAGAGGCTCATAATTCTCCGAGACTAAACAGATATACCTGATTCTCTCACACAACATTCCCCTTTCAAGCTTAAGAAACTTTTCTGCATTTGCTATTCTCAACATAAAAGCTTCCAAGTACAGACTCTAACACGTGTTTGTTGACTTCCTCTCATATGCAAAACGACAAAAAAACCAGGAGGCACTACAGACCATTTTCTTCAGCTGTTTCCCAGGCTTAGGGACACACTACACTATGTTCTTACTTCAGAGACAACTTTTTAAGGTTATTCTATAACTTGAAAAGAGAGATAAAATCTAGCTAAACTGGAGATCTAGCTCTTGCAGAGGGCAAGAGAATTTCTCAGTGCCCAAGACCTCAAGGAATAACCCTCCTGCAGAAATAAATATGCAGATTGAAGGCTGTGCTACTCAGAGATGCTGCCCAACTCCCATCTGCACACGCAAACTCGAGGTCTCTATCTCCAGCTGCTTCACCTCCCGTTCACAGCCACCCAAGGGCCTGTGCCCACACGGCGAGAGGCTCCTCTCCTCACCCAGAGCCCCACCAGACCTACACCCAAGCAAGGTAAACCCACAAACCGAGCCCAGCAAGTCCACATTATGTATGACAGTGTGGGTGGGTGTCAGAACCAGGACTCCTGTGCCGACTTCCTACCATCAGGGGCCCACTTGACCTCAGCCACCCGTCAGGGACCGGGGCGGGGGGAAAGGCCTTAAAAACAAAGCGCCGCTCGCACG
Organism: Tichodroma muraria; assembly: GCA_013390105.1. Classification (NCBI taxonomy): domain Eukaryota; kingdom Metazoa; phylum Chordata; class Aves; order Passeriformes; family Sittidae; genus Tichodroma; species Tichodroma muraria. Next base: position 111,924 of record WAAG01093646.1, read on the forward strand.
TCGGGAGGAGAAGGGCGCAGCGCTATTTACACGCACACGCGTACATACACCCACATCCCCTCGCTGTTGCTCTAATTAACAAATTAGCAGAAACGAAGGGAACAGGCGAAGGAGCGCCGGGCTCGGCCCGCGCTTACCGAGGCAGGCGCCGCTGACGAGGGCGGTGGCGGTGAGCGCCCCGGCCGAGGCGCCGTACACCTTCTTGGCGTTGGCGACCAGGAACGGAGCATGTTCCTGCAGGCAGCTGGCCACGCCGATGTGGTAGACCCCCAGGAAGCCGCAGCCGGCGAAGGAGATATTCCAGGTGGAGTCCAGCGGGAACATGGCCTCCGCGCCCCGCTGGAGGCGGAGGGTGCTTGGGGGAAGCAGCAGCGGCCGCGGCGGAGAGCTGAAGCCGCGGGTCTCCTCTCGCACCGCCTCGGCACGGGCGGGACAGCCGGCAAACGCTGCGGCCGAGGGCGCTACGAGGGAACACGGCAGGTTTTGCCGCTGGGGGAGCGGCGCCGGCTGCCAAGTTTATATGCGGAGGCCCGGCCCTCGGGCCCGCCCCTGGCATGGCCGCCGCCCCTCGGCAGCCCCGGCGCGGGCGGGAGCGCCCGGCCCCTCCCGCCAACCCTTCCTCCGGTGAACCCCTCTCCCGGCCCCGGGGCATTGCGGGCGCTCGGCGGCTGCCGAGCCAGGGCAGCCGTGCCAGCGCCGCCCTGAAGCAGCAAGGGCCGAACCAGCTTCCAGGAGGAGAGGGTTGCGGCTGCTCGCAGCACCCCAAACCTCGCCCTGTCCCGGGGCAGCAGGCTGTTCTTCCCTCGCGGAACATCCTGATTCTTGGCATCTGCTCCAAGTCCTTGGGGTTTCCTTTGTTTTTCAAGGATCGGGAAAGAAACGTGAGAGAACGGGAAAAGCTTTCCCCTTTCACAAAGAGCTGAGGAGTCAGGAGACAAATCTTGTCACAGCAATCGGGCAAGAACTGGGAAAAAAGCAAGCCCCCTGTCCCCCCTCAACAGCTTTCTCTTAACTCATAGAATCGTTGGAAGGGACCCACAAGAATCATCGAGTCCAGCTTCTGGCCCTGCACAGGACACCACAAGAGTCACACCGTGTGCCCAAGAGTGTTGTCCAAACACCTCCTGAACTCTTTTAAGGCTTGTGTTGCGACCACTTTCCTGGGAAGCCTGTTCTAGTCCCCAACCACCCTCTGGAGGAAGAACCTTTTTCTAATATCCAACCTAAACCTGCACTGACACGATTTCATGCCATTCCCTTGAGTCCTGTCACTGGTCACCAGAGAGAAGAGATCAGTGTCTGCCCCTTCTCTTCCCTTCATGAGGAAGTTGTAAACTGTTCTATAGTAATCACTAAAACACACACAGTTGCTTACCTTTGCTAACTTTTTCTCAACATTTTTTTTCCTCCACATTCCTCTAGACTCACCAAAATGCTTACATTCAGTCAGGGCAACTGTGATTTTCAGCAGTACTTCTGCACGAGGTCACCACAGAGCAGCACTGGGTGAGAGGCCGGTGCTAGTAGACCATCAAAATAGATTTCAGAAGCTGTAAAGATCCCCGTGCCATTAAATAATACAGACTACAGTCATCCAAATCATCAGGTAAGTATGAGAATTTAGAGAGTCATCAAAAAGATCAGCACAGCAAGAGAAAGCTGCTCTACTCAAAGCTAGGGAGCAAGATCAGCAGGAGGTTTGGGGGATAGCAAAACACATAAAATTTAACAGAAGCAACATAGGCCAAAAAGCACTTTCTACCAAAGTTTTAAAACTACTTAATTAATCTTGGTATAAAGCAATTTGAATTAGTTTTCTTATGACTGGTCAGAAGTTTCTCACTTGGGATAGTGTTACATCTGTCCTTAACAGCTCTTTCACCATTTATGCTAGTGGAGGTCATCCTAGTAGCCCCTCTTCCTGTTCCTTCCACTCCAAACATCCTTTCAAATGATACAAAGGAGGCTAATGCCCTCCCTAAGGAGTGGGCATCCGGGTTGCAAGAACAGCTGTTTAATATCTCAGTCTACTGCTTCACAGTCAGGTGATGGAAGCAACTAAATTCAGCAGGTAACCCTTGCATAAGTCCAATACTTGAGTTAAAGTTAGACACCATACTCTAGCCTCTACAGACAGAGCACTTTTTCTTTAAGTGTTTGCACTTTTCTTTCATCAGACAGGCAGGAGTACAGCTTTATCATTCTTTCAGGTCCTGCCCCCAAGCCCACCACCTCACCTAGTTGCCAGGAACTATCCTTTATGCATATTAACATCCTAGCATACATAAAGAATTAACCCTACTTACCCTAATCCTCTCTTTATACCCACCCTTCTCTCCCTTCCTCTCATACTTCTAGTTGCTTTTGTAATTTACTTCCTCCCTTGCATTTGATGCGGTTACGTAACCCTCATCTCCTCCACCTGGAGAGGTCAGCCCTGGCACACCTGAGCCTTGACTCTCTTATGGGCCCTTAACACCAAGACAATCATGGAGCTTCCACCCCATGCTTCTGCTGACACAGAAAGGTATTTTCATGTCATCAAACCCAAAGGAAACATCGCGTTTTGCCTTTTCCAGAGCAGGGATTGTTCTGCAGAAGAACTGGTCACTGGGCTGTGACTTTAGCAGAAGTCTGTGGCAAAACTGACCACTGAACCTTGTCTGCAGATACCTCCCAAACACTTGTAACCACAAGAACATCTTCGTTCTGGAGCCAATGCTGCTCCCTCTTTTTCCAGCATTTCACAAGCCTTAATGTTCCTAGTATGTCTGGAAAACAGAAACAACAATGCTGCGACAATGCCGGAGTTAGTTTCACTTGATTTCCCAACAGCAATCTCATCCTGAGTTGTTTACATCACTCTGCCTTGGCCCTCAAGGTTACTTATTTGAGGAGGTTAATGCTGCCCTGTTGAAACAGGTCGATGAAACGAACCATGTGAACACTAATCTCTCGTGGAGTGCTGCCTGGGTACTGGCACTAGCAAGCTGACAAACAACTGTGCTTTTCTCAAAAATAAATTAACCCCCAAAACTAATCTCTTTCCCCCAGTAAGAAAGTGCTATAGTTCTGGATTGCTCACGATGCAGCAATAAGCCAGATCAGTAAGATTTACAAGGAAGCTTTTCCTGTGTGTCAAACTCCAACTGAAACTCTTCAAATCCACTTATGCCCCTACAAGTTGAGATGTCACGGAGACAGCTTCACATGCAATCTCTTGTTATTGTGTTTATTTTCTAGCCTAATAAATGGTGAGCTGTTAGTAGCTACTAATGTTAGAGATAATAACATACAAGTAAACAATCTTTGCTTTTTCAGGCAAGACCATGTGTTTTTGCAGGCCATTGGGAATTCAGGGAAAGATGAAAGGCAGCCGGTTACAATGTTGATTCCAGAATGTTACTTCAGTATTGTAGTCAGTAGGAAAGGCACACCAGTCATGAAGCTCAACCCAAGTGCTCTTAACATCACTGGAAAGCCAGAGTTAAATGTCTTTTTCTTACCTGTGATGTTTGTCAGGTCATTCCATTGCAGACTCTTGGCACTTGCTTCTTAGGAGCATCTCCTGAGGCAGAGTGGTCCGGCCCTCTTGGGACTGAATTTTTCTTCTAGGAAAGGTACAGCCATCTCTGCCCCTACGTAAGTCAAACCTGCAGAGTTCAGCAGGCCTGCCTGCATGTAGCAGCTTGCAAAACTGGGCCTCGGTAGTAAGAGTGAAACCAGTTGAGAGTGGCCCCAGGGAGCCATTGCTTATTGCTTTACAGTAGTGTCCAGGCCATTCTCCCTGCTTTCCAAGTAGTGAAGATGTCTCGTCCCTCTCCCTGCACCACGGTGTTTGTAAGGAATGATTTTCAGTGAGAGCTGATTTGAGACAGCAAGGCATTTGTGTACCAGTGAGGACAGCCTGCACATTTCAACGTCAAGCCTATGACTAAATCACTCTCCCCTGCTGTCAACTTTGGTAATGATCAGTTACCAGTGTAATCTCCAGGCACAGGACTATCCCTCCCTTTCTCTTCAATGCCCTTGAGCCTATCTTTCACGAAGAATTCAGGAAAAATCTTCGCTAGCTAAAATTGATTCTGTAAGGGGGACCGACTAGGCCACAAGTCCAAGAATTAGCAGACACTAATCTTCTCGGAGAGAATCATGGAATACGATGCACCCACCCCACCAATACCCTTGCCTTTGGAAATCATTGATGAGTCTGAAAGGGCATCACTGATATCTGAAAATTCAGAACAGTGACTCTAGAGCAGAAGCAGGGAATCCCATCTCCTTCACAGCTGAAGCTCATAGCAATCAGAAGAACAGTGGTGAACTCCATGCAGAGCACCAAACAAGCATCAACAGAATTCCAGGCACGTCACGGCTCATGTACAAAGCCATCAGGTGGTAACAGTATCATAAATAGGTAAGGAAGAGGGAAATAAGCTTAATAGGTTTGATTTTGGATTCAGAAGAAATGTTCACTATGCAGATATGCAGAGGTTTTAGCAAATTCTGCAAAATGCACGCAAAATCTTGGAGTAGAGCCGAGCCATGCCCTGACCTTCTCAAGAAAAACCTACGAGGTGGTTATGTTACGTTGGCTCCTTGTGGCACTGTGATGAGAGCTCTATTTTCAGTGCTTTCCCTGAGAGCTGTGCCCAGAAGTTTCTTCCCAGAACAGTTTACCAAATGACCTGTCCTTTTTCTCAGAGCAGATTGACTGTTTTCTCCTGAAAATTATGCACCTTCACAAAGGAATTTAAAGGTTGTAAGAGGACATCACCACAGATCAGGTCCGTAATTCAAGGTTAAAAGGCCATATGGAGAAGATAGGGAAACACAGTGAAGAAAGAAGTTAGTCTAAATTTAGTTGTATTTCTCCCTTCATCACAGCAGCCAGCAGCTGGCACCACAGGTTTGTTTCATCCCACGAGCCTGGGTACAGCAAACTCATCGAATAGCTCAATGCCAGTCAAACAAATTCCTGTGTCCATGGAAAAACCCTGAGTGCTGTGCCAGGGCAATCCCTTCCTGTGTAAACACTGATGGTGCTCTTGAAGCAGCAAAGCAAGGCTCTACTGGGGAGGGGGGGAGGCACCTCTCAATAAACCACATCCAAGAACAGATTTTTTTTCAGTGACCTGAAATGGAGAAATCACCAAGTAAAGCAACACAGCTACACACACACCCCCCCCTTCCCAATCCCAGGGCTGAACCACTGCCATTACGAGTCTGACAGAGAACTATGGTGAACAATGAGTGGTTTTCATCACCACCAGATCACCAGGCTGGCACTTAAGAGACAAAGTAGATGAAAGGTATTGGCACTGTTGCCTCCTGTACATACTTCTTGCAGCAGGGACAGAAGGGTAGCAAAGGTTAGTTGCTTAAATCATGGCCATTTTGAGGTTCTAACTTCCAACTCTCTTGCTTGGCTGTGAAATATTGGGTGTTTTCTCTCAGTACACCAGAGATACAATAGTTTTTCCTACTTGGATTTCACCCATCTCTACTCTCAGAAGTACTTGCCATGTTTTGTCCAATGACTCATATGAACACACTTGTATCAGCAATCACTTTTTTCCTCCAAAACCAACTATGCTAGAAAAGCTCCTCAGTATACATGTTGCAGGGATATCGTTTTGATTCTACCTGTGCAGACTTATCACGGGAAGATCATCACATGCAATTTGTATTCTACATACCTACACTGACTGATGAAGACTTCCACAAGAAGCCAGGGTAAGTTACTTGTGAAAACCATTTTCTAGCAGTAGACACTATAAATAAAACAAAATTTACCTTCCTCTCAAGCTGATACATTCTTCCTGGCATGCCAGACATGTTTCAGTTCTCCAAAAACACCATTCTCATGTTTCTTTGGTCAGATTAAGGTATGACGTATGTCCTGATAGCCCAGAACAGCCATTCAGCATAAAGGGCACATCTACATTCATTGATCTGTGTCCCGTGTCAGCTGGATGCAGTTAGGTTTGTTTTGTATATGTTAAGCATATGGATTTATCAGGAAATCACAGTCAACCATTTTATTGGTGTTGTCCCTAGATCTTGGAAATCTGACAGTAATGAAATAGGTGCTTTTAAATATTTAAAAACCAAATTACTATAATTAGCTCTGAAATTATGTTTCTGGACTAATTCAGGCCTGCTGTTCATTCACTTTTACATTTTAGAATTGAATAAACAGATCCTGGAAAACAAAGTCCTTTTATTGCTGAAGATGAACCACTTCACTGAGTAACCGAGAGCAAAACAGTATGGAGAAGGCTAACATCAGGAAGATTCAGTTTCCACAGACTGTTTAAGAAACAGCAGTGACAAAACAAATATCCAGGTTCACAAAAGCTTTGCCATTTCCTCAGTACTCTCACAGGTGAGTCCTACAGTCTGTCAGAAAATTCACACACCTATTGCAGACAGACTAAAATCAAAGCTGTGTCAGAGCTATTTTAAGAACAGCTGAATCCAAGAGCACTTGTATGGTAATAATAACAGACAAAAAAACCATTTAAAACAAAGAATTTTAATAACTTCTCTATAACAAATAATTAATCAAAGAGGCCGAATCCCATGTCATCATCAGATTCTTCTGATTCCTCCTTCTTCTCTTCTTTCTTCTCCTCAGCTGAAGGGAAAAAAGACCAAGTGAATGGTATTAACACTGCACCACAGATTTTCAAGATACAAGTTTTGGTGTTCTCAGCTCCCCTGCCTACTGGTATTGCAGCCTCCAGGGTTCATCTCATTCCATTTTCCATTTCAGCAACCAAATAAACTGAACAGATACAGACACTACTGTTGCAGGGATGTGCTTTACACCACCAAGTATCTTTGATTCTCAGTTCTAAGCAAGACCAATCCTAAGGCAGATGAAGAGCAAATGCTTCTGACTGTCCAAAGGAAAAGTAACTGTTCAGTTGACATTTCCATCACATACTGAACTGTCAAAAGGGGAGAAGCCCTGAAATGTGGACTCAGTTGCTAAGCTGATACCAGAGACAAAAGGAGTTGCCCTGTAGCCACACCCCTCCACTCACACTCACCGGCAGCAGGGGCAGCAGCTGCAGCAGGAGCAGCAGAGCCCCCTCCAGCAGAGACTGCCACGGCTCCCCCAGCCGGCATGCTGGCAAGTTTTCCATTACCTGAATGGGACACAAGAAAAGGTATTTATTTACATGCTCATCCCAAGCACAGAAGTAAGGGGAAATGGAAGAGTGCACGGATCCTGTCTCATTGATTGAACCCGTCACTATCTGCTGAAAGGAACAAGAGGCTGTGTCCATGACAAACTGTTCCGTGAAAAACACTCAGGAGTTTTAAGATTCACAAAGGCTTATCCAAAGAACACTGGCAGTGTATTATTAAGTTTTTTTCTGTACACAAAGTCCTTGTCTTTTTTTCCAAAAGATTGTCATAAAAATAGCAGCAAACACATCCAATTTTGCATGCCCACATTGTTCTCCAAATACAGCACGGTGGCCCAGAAAGTGATAATGCACCTCAAAAGTAACATATTGGCAGCACTGGCTTCCCCTGCTCCTTTGTTTATTCCCTTTAAGGGTAAAGAGAACTGAGGGCATAACTGGATCACACTTAGAGGAGAGAAAGGGAAATATTGATTGATTTATGGCAAAGAGTACAGTATTTTAAACAAATTCCTCAGCACCTTATGAACCCTATTGCATCTCCTTTGAGACTGATTTCTGCTTGTATTTGGAAAGCCAGCTAGTTCCCTGGCCTCTTGTCTTTCACATACCAAGGCTCCCTTGGCATTCAAAGGTGACGTACACACAATGTTTCCCTGTATTCCAGTTTCTGGGAATCAGTTTCTAAATAATTCTTTGTTATTTCAAGATCTAATTAAACTAGCAAAGTAAACAAACATGTTTCATATGCATGTATGTTCTAAGAAATAATTTATTTAAAGTATTACAGAAAGAGACAGCGTGTGTTGTAACCACATGTATAACAGCTCTCTAAGGTCTTTCAAACCACATGGATAGAAATGTCAGTGCAGGCTCCTGACAGCAAGGCCAGGCAGAGTCCTGGCAACCTTTGAGCAAAAATATGCCTGCAAAGTCCCTTGTGCCTATACACTTGCAAAAAAAAAGAAAAAAAATTCATTAATCAGAAACCTTTGCACTACCCTCAGCTCTGCTTTACTTCAGCCCTATGACCCAGTCAATTCATGTGAAAAGTTCCAGCTTCAGTAAGAGCACAAGTTTCTATGGAAATCAGCCCTCAGAGTTCTGTCTCAGGGAAAAGGAAACACTGGACTCTGAGTGCTCTACAAGAACTGTGCACTGGAGAGGCTCGTGCTCATCGCAGAGGGTGGAGCTGCACTCCAATGCCAACTGCCTGTTCCTCGTGCTTTACGTCACTGGTGCACACAAGTTGGTAAAACACGAAACATCTCCTAGGGAACCCAAAGGACAGCTCAGCCTCTTATCAACATGTCCAGAAAACAACATCATGAGCAGACTACCAGTAAGCTCATACATGCTTAAGTTCTCCAGTTTAATGTGGTCCACAAGCGAAACCCAGCAGGTACTGGCACTGACCTGCAGGGAATTAGAATGGACCTGATTTCACTCAATTCAGCTGTGATCGATGATGCTGAACGAAGAGTCAGTGACTTGGCAGCAATTCTACACACTCAGGTCTAGGCTATCAAAGTAACAGAGGCAATTATCTGGGTCACTCAGGGACTCTACTTACCCTGGGCAATTACATCTTCAATGTTTTTTCCATTCAGCTCACTAATAACCTGTAAGTAAAATTTAGAATGTTAGTCTCCAAACAGCATGAGAATAAGCTACATTTAAACAAGTACTGATGAATCATCATATGCAGCACCTCCATCCTGCTGCTTATATGGGCCCAAAATTCCCTACTTCTCAGTGCCAGGAACAGAACATTGACATGAAAACATCAGCTCAGTCTTCACTGCTTCAAGCATTTTCATGAAATCTGTTACTGAATTCATAATTAATCCAATGACCTTGAAAAAAAGAGGATACAGAGGTGCTGTGGAACCAATTAGGAAGCCCCACCAACAGTGCTAGTCACTGAGGGACTGTTTACATTTCTTGCTTAATGCCCCCTGGGAGGCTCTGAAGCACAGGGTTCTGGACCCAAAACCACAGGGTCTCATTCCTAGCCCTAACAAATGTTAAAAGCCAAGCTATTGTATCCTTGCCCTGGAACACAGAGTTCCAACTTGAATTTTACTACCATTGTTGTATAACCAGGGATGACAAAAGCAAAACACAAACCCCAAGATTGCTAAAGCAAGCACTTAAAAACAAAGCTCCAGAACTTACTGGTGAGTCCCAGCTATCAGGAGTCAGTGGCCAAAGCCAAAGGACTTTAGCCAAGAGCTTTTTAACAGGCATCTTCTGCTTACACAGACTGTGGGATGTGTGAAACTATGTGCCTGCGTGACTGCTCCATCCAGGAGAAAGGTGCCTTTAAGACTTGACTACATTTACACAGGCTGAAGATACAGACAATGCGAAAACTAATTATGACCAAAACAGGTTCCACAACAGCTTTTCGAATATTGGGGGATCAGAGAAAGCAATTCATTCATTAATGTAATTAAACCTAAAGGAGACAAAGACAAAAGACCTGGCACTTAAACAGGGGCACCATGAGTTCAAACCAACATCCCAAATCACAGTAAGGATGCTGCCAGCTCAGCCAACCACTGTCTTGCTGAGCCTATGGGTAAAACACTGGGAAAATAGTTTCTTTTTACCTATACTTCTCTGGAAACATTGCACATATGAGTACGGGACAAGTGATGAAATCATTTTATTAGTTCATTTTTTTTCCCCTAAGGCCAATTATTTTTAGGTCCACAATGCTGAAGATCTATTATATCATAAGAAAAAATCTAATTAAGAAAATCTTTAAAAGCCTGGTTTTAAGTACAAAAATTTGTGTGTGTGTCCACTTTGGTATTAATTACCAAAATCTTCCTATATAGTATCCTCAAATACCTTTAATCTCCATATTAGGATCTGCCTATGTTTCTTGGTGAGGAAACAAATGCTCCTTTGCAGCATACTAAGTAAGAAAGTTTTACTGAGTATCAGGCCTTCAAAAGTGTTAGCTCTGAATGGATACTGACCAAAAATAAGAAGTGAACCTTTAGTGCAGACTATACACGATGTCAAAACATTTTCAGTGCATCCTTATATGCAGTCACCATCTCTGATGATTAGACTACACTACCAGAAGTCAGCAACAACTGGCAGAGGCCTTTGCAGAGGACAGGTATTGAATAAGAAAGCTAGACTTTTAACAAAGCTGTAAAAACTTATGATTGGCTTAGCACTGATTAGAAATTACACTGGTTAAGGATCAGTGAATGTCTGAACAACGTAAGAGCAGATCAGCAGGGACGCAACGGGAACACTGAGGCCAAGGAAGCAGCTCCAATGTCTGGTGCTGGCTGAGACACCTGGAATTAAGAGGCAACGTCACCTTGTTCATGCGTTCATCGTCTGTCTCGATGCCGACGCTGTCGAGGATCTTTTTCAAGTCCTTGGACGTGGGGGACTCGTTGCCCCCGAGCACGGCGAGCAGATAAGCTGCGACGTAACGCATCCTGCGAGACAGAAGAGTAGTTTCAGCCGAGTTACGTATGCTCGGAGGGAGCTCATCCTTTCTCCCTCCGAGCCGCTATCCTTCGACTCCGCTTCTAAC
>WAAG01093663.1:0-27640 GCA_013390105.1 Tichodroma muraria
AAATTTTGAAATACAAGTGTGTTTTGAACTTCTGTCATCTTTTTCTTCAGAAAAAGAGAGAAAAAAAAAGTAATTATTGGAGGAGAAAGTGTCTTTTTAATCTTGGTTTTGAATAAAACTATTCAAAGCAATTTTGATGAAATTTTAAATAGCCTTGAGACAGAGAGTACTAGGGGAAGGGAAAGCACTAGCCTTAAACAAACAGCTTGGAAACCTAGTATTGTCCTCAAAAATGCTGGTTTCAACCAAACCTTCAACATTGGTTGGCTCTTTCTGTGAGGATAGGACGCAGTCTCCCCATCATTTGTGTAGGAACTCGAGCTCCTAAATAGCTGAGGGGAAAAACGATTTGTTCACTGTGTAGTTGAACACAAGCATTCCCATATTGTAGGGAAAACTGTTTTTGTGAAGGCAAAGGAACGTTCTGTGCACAGTGCAGTGGAGACTTGGTGCAGGGAGACTGTCTGGAGCAAATACATGTTTAGTTTCTGTTCTTCTGGAAAATGGCTAGAACAGACACATGTGCTGCATGTTCCTATGCTCCACAGTGCTTCACAGATAATTGCACGAACAATACATGTGAGCAGCAGTTGAGGTAGAAATGTTATCTTTTATCTCTTTGATGTCTTATTTTAGTGATGCAGGAAAAGTTCAAGGAAATAGTGTTTCTGAACAAAAGGTGCTGCAAATTGTCAGCAGACAGAACTGCAAAATTGTGCAGTCTGTCCTTATATATTTCTATCTCTGCCTGTCCTTTGTTAACTAAGATAGTTATTCATCACAGGATGGTCAGTGGGAGTTTTATAGGAACATTTGTTTATGATTTCTAGGTTCTATTTTGGTTGTTTTTTTTTAATTTCAGTCTCCAAAGTGTGTATTTTCTTTTCTGTTATAGTCCATTATGTAATAAATGGACAAATGATACCTTATCATAAACAAAATTATTTTTGCAGCTTGTCTTCCTTGGCGTCTGGATTCTAAAGAGATAACCTGGATGCCTGCATGCCAGTGCAACCAGGATTTTTATGGTGTCAATAATCTTTGCTCATCACACCAAAAAAATCAGTGTGTCAGTGTATTCCTGCAGAGTCATTAGCATACAGACTCACTCTGCTTGCTTAACAAAGCATGGTTTGGCATATTATAGTTTCCTAGTCTGCTTGTCTGATTCACCTCTGACAAAAGCAGAGAGCGAATTCAGTCCCTTCTTCAGTGGCACACTAATGTGGGAAATAAATCTTCGGGCATAAGGTCTGAATGGCAGTCATTTAAATAATTCAAATGCAGCGATCATTTTGCCCATGTGCCTTTCATTTCTTTGTTTTGTTTCTCTGTATTTCCCAAATCACTGAGAGACAAATGATCTTCTGCGACAATCTATATTTTTAAAATATCTAGAGCTAAATAATCCCCGTCCTCTTTAAATGCAGTTTAATTGGTTACATGTAAAATAATTATTTGCTCTCTCTTTTGTGGTGTGGAGGGGGGAGTTGGAGGGGAGAAGTAACATACAAGCAGATGTGCTGCTAGATCTACAGGCTTCTGCCAACCATATGGCATCTTAAAGAAAGATGGTTGGAGCGTCTGGATTAGCAAAGAGTCGGGATGGAAAGCCATGTGTCGTGTTGGTACAGGCAGTTGTTTTAGCTCTCTGTAAAAGGCTTCAGGAGATTGTGTAATGGAACAAATGGTACTGCAAGCCTAGTAACAGCCTTACCGCTGCTGGAGAGGCAATTGGCCCCCAGGCGAGTACTGCTTCATCCTTGCTTGTTGGTTTTTTGTGAAGGATTTTTAGATCATTATTATGTGTTCGTCTTTTAACGCACAGGAAACTTGGGAGATGTAATTCTGAACTTTAAACTTGAAAGAGAGCTATTGTGTGCTTAGGATTTTTTCACACTCTCATTTTTTATAATGGAAACATACAGTTCCCTTCTCTATGAAATGAAAAGCTCGTGCCCCTCTGCAAATTTCCCGCACCTTTTGTGAACACTTTGAGACATCAGTTCACTGAATTTGGAGCTGATGCCCAGATTTTGGGGGAAAACTGCTCTCTCTAGGATTTGCTTAGTTAAAAAGAGTGGGGCTATTGTGCTTGTGGCTATAATGTACCAGCTTGGTATTTTGTATTCTGTTTGACAAGGTGCTCTTTATGCAAACAAGGGGCCTGCTTCCATTAAGGGCAGAACTCCTTTAGTTTTTAGCATCACAGGATTGGGCACTTCATGGGGTTTTGTGTGCTTTACAGGAGTCTGTAGTTCACATTACAGCTCATCGGAGTTATTCTGGATCAGGATGAAAGCTATTGTATCCAGATCTGTAACAGAAATAGATTTTAGTCATTTCTCTACTGTCACACAATAGAACTCTAAATTCCTCTGTATGTTTCAATGAAATCAGGCCTCTTAGTAGACCTGTAAATGCAGGGTTTTTTCCTTGATAACATTTGTTTCAAAGGAAATTAGACCCTGATGCTGCAGTGCAGAAGTTCGATAATTAGGATTATTCTATTTGAAGAGATTTTAAGTACATTACGATCCAAATGTCATGATTTTTATGTAAGGAGAAAACATGAGGAACACCCAGACATTCATTTGTAGGTAAATACTTGCTGAGCAGGTAATGTTATGGTTTCAGAGACATTAGAAACAAACCATTAACTACAAAAGCATCTTCCCCACTGAGAATCTTTGCTGAAAAATACACTATCTTAAACTGGGACAAATGCTGCTCTAATATAGCCTAGATTCACAATAATTTAAAAGTAAAATTACAAGTACCGCTCTTTTTTCTCTTTAATTTTTTTCATACTTTCCAGAAGGCTCCTTATCTGGAGCTTAGGAAACAGCAGTACTCAGCTTAATCTGCAGTTTAGTTACAGCAGCGCATGCTTTTTCCTGAGCTGCCTGTGTGCCCCCCTGCTCAAGCCTGCATATGTTGCTCAACACTGATCAAAAGTAGCCTCCCTCGGGAGGCAGGCTTGGGTTCACTTTGTCGGCCTGTTCATTACCTCGCCTCAGCCAAGGCTGAGCCAGGTGTGAGGTGGACAGTTGTCCACCAGGAGTGGTGCCAAGACCACCAGCATCTCCCTGGAAGGCTCTTGCGATGGCTGCTGAGGAGGAGCAGTGTCGGAGCAGTGAGCCCCAGCGGGGACCTTGGGCTCTCTTGGGGCACCTGCTGAGCTTTCGCTGCCTTTCAGAAACCCCGGCTGCTTTCTGCCCCATGTTCGTGTGTGAGTTCACCAAGAGAGAAATGTGCGTTTTCTCTGGGCTCCCCTTGTAAGAAATTTTAGGTAATGATGTATTTGTGCTGCAGCAAAAGTACTGGAGGTTGCTACGTCTACAGAGACAGTAATTGACTGATAGCAGGTGGATCTCTTGTTCTCATTTTGCATATGTGTTTGTCTTCGCTATCCCTGCTTAAAAGAACAAACCCCGTGGTTTCTTTTTGAACAAAGAGATACAGCTTTGTTTTCTTAATTTACTACTAGTGATTTAAGGCAGGTAATTTTCATTTATGTAAGTGAGAATGTTCAGTTTCCAAAAGTATATCAAGACTTCTAAGCTTGCTTGTTTAAATGTTTGCTTCATAAAAGTTAGCACTGCTTACCCACTGAAAGATGAGAACATGGGGAAGTAGTATGAGAACACTACTAATTTATAAATTTTAACATAATTTACCTAACAAAACTAAGCAAGACCTTTTGCTGTAATCCAAGAGGAAAAGTATTCTTCTCGTATCATTACATTGAACATGTGTCAAGAAAGCTATTAACATTTATTTCAACTTGTAGCAAAGAAAAAGCTGATAGTTTTGCTAGAATTTTCCACTATAATTAAAATGTGGTGGCAACAGAAGAGTCTGTGCATGCACATGCACAGTTGTGGAGAGAAGGAATCCTTCTGCTGGAAGGTGCTGGTGGTTGTACCAAGCTGGGATGTCTGTGCAGGGTCCAGTGACTGCTGACTGATGTGCCAAACTGTGACATGGCAGAGCCAGGCTGGAGCCACCTTTGTGCTTGTTTAGTGTGGTATTGCTGACAGCCCTGTGCTGCTGTTGCAGGGACTCTAGAGCTGCTATTCTCATCCACAAGCTAAGCTGCTGTCACCAGAAAGGCATAATTGACCCTTTGCACTGGTTGTGATCTGGGTGTATTGATACTCATCTCCAAACTGCCTGGTTGAAGTCATTTTCTTTATTGTGGAGGGATTAACGGTTTTCCTGAAGATAACTGTAATGATATTTGCCTCTAAAACAGCAATGAAATTCCCTTATTTCATAGCAATGAATAAGTTCACCTTGCAGTAAATTAAAGCACAGTTGGACTAATGCACATATAAATTACAAACTACCCACTCTCTTGCAGAGAGTGTAACACTGTCTATAATGTACTAATACATTTTTAGGATGTATTTTCTGTGAAATGCTTCCTTTCAGTGTTGCTAAGCAATTGCAGGTTTCACTAACTTCACTAACTAAACGTGCAGTTTCACTGTTTAAAATATAGTCCAAAACAAAACACCAAGTGGACTCCCTTTTCATAAGAGCTGAGCTTCTTGAATGTGAGCTGACAGTACTGCTCAGATTCTCCAGCTCTTCTCATTTTTCTAAAAACTCTTGTGGTTTCTCAGGATGAAACTGCTTTCCTCTCAGCCCTTTTCAATGCAAAATTACCTTACCATTTTCCCTGTCCTTAGTCTTCCATGTTACACTGCCCATGGAGTTTCCTAGACGCTGTGACTCCCTTCAGTCTCAGCAGAACTGGTTTATGGCTGTACTGGGGAATGTGGGGAGATTGGGGCTGGTCCCGAGTGATACAGCCCAGCTCCAAAGTGCTGTGTTGCGTGCCAGCAGCAGCTCCCTGTGAGGTGGGAGCTGGCCTGCTTGGTCAGCCAGCGCAAACAGAGGCTGAACCCTCCTCAGGTCCCTTGGGTGTATCCACGCATATCTTCAGCACAGATCTTTCTTACCTCTCACGCACATCCGAGGCTCCTCTGCCCACCCTGACCTCCTTCCCAGCCATTCCGTAGATCCTTACTCTGTACATGCCCCTATTTTCCCTTTGGTTTCCTAGGAAGAGTAAGTTTGAAAATTAGAGCTGTAATAGAAGAGGAGTAGGCCAAGCTTGGGCTAAGCTCTCAAATGGAAGCAATCTGCTCTGTGTGGATGGAGAGCAACAGGCCCTTGTATGTAAGACATCTATGTGAATACGCTGCACAGAAAAAATTGTTCGTCACCAACATAAGTCATATTCCTTCTTTTCTGGGTCACAAGCATAAAACTATACCTCTGTACAAATCCTACAACTATCATTAGTTTGACTGTGATTTATGCAAACCACAATGACCCTCTCTGAACCCAGAAAAAAAAGCAAATGTGTGTTGCCTGCCAGAGCTTAAAGGCAAAATCGTTTGTTTGAAATTAACTGGAAGGAGGGGTACCTCTAGAGTCAAAAATAAGGGTAATGGGGATTAAACAGCAAAACTAACAAGTGACACCTCCATAGATGTTTAACACTTTGATATTTTTAGAGTTTATTTTCAGTGGTCAAACTATGCACTATAGCAACCTTGGAGTTGTGCTGCAGAACAGTTTTGAAGGACTGTGATACACAGTCCCTAAACTTGGAAAGACTCCCTTGCAGATAACCAGATGAGAAGGACTGCACCCAGCACTATTGGCCTCTCATCTGCGAGGTCACTAGTGAGAAACATTTCACCTTTCAAACACAGGTGCTGATAGCTAGAGAGGTAAACAGAAGCTTTATGCTCGGTACCTCAGTGCCTGCAGCCCTTGCTGGTTGCAGCCAGGATCTGGGCTCGGTGAGGACAGCAGGGCTGAACCCAAAGCTGTTCTGTTCGCCTGCAATTGCGACTGTCAGAACAACTGAAGCAGTTGTAGCTCAGCTGCACTGCCCTTTCTAGCCGTAGTTTTTTTTTTTTTTAATTAAGACAATATCTGACAAAGTAAATTAACAGAAGCTGATGCTTTTAGCAGGTTTTTTGCTTCAAATGCCTGATGTCAGCTTGGGCCACATGTACATTCTGCACATGCCATGGGATAGAAAAAGTGAAGACTTCTTTTTCAATTCTCTGCTGCCTGCCCAGACACCACATGTACTGTCTGTTACATGTCGCTTCTGATGAGGTTCATGCTGGGAATTTCTTTTTAAAGGCAAAGTATTTGTGAAGGAAAGAGTTCAGATTGGGCAGATTGCATTAAAAATTCTCAGTGTCTCCAGCTTGAATACAGTGATTGCTTTGTGTGGACACCAGCTAGCAGTTTGTACAGGTTCAGGTTTGTCTGGTAATAAATGAAATAAGAGGAACTGGAGTAAGCAGTAGGGGAAATCGAGCACACGTTTTTAAAAAGTAAGCCGGCCACAAAAATTGTTGTAACTAGTGACACAAGCACAGGAAAATTATTTCAGTAATACAAATATTTATCTTATAAACGTGAGGAGACCACTTTTGAAACCTTAAAGGGATATGTGTCTCCTACCATCATGACTGAGAAATTGTGCAAAATCTGTTCTGTCTGGCACATAATAAAATCAGAGAGGTGAACATCTTTAAAAAAAACAAAAAATGCTGAGTCTGACTATACAATTCAATATATTTCTGTAACATTGTCTGCTTTGAGCCCTGCCTCCTTTTTTTTTCTTCTTCCTAAGGTATTTTACAGCATTTTAAATTACTATGCTGAATGATCTGGAGAATTGTTTTACTTCGTAGTTGTCAACTAAAAGCATAAAATAGTAACCAGAACTATTTCTTCTCTAGAGCAAACCTGATCCAGAGTTCATATTCCTATCAACGGTCTTACTATTTTGTATTCCTTTAAAGGAGGAAAAGCCTCATCTTCAGCTGAGGGCATCAGACACAAATAGACATTAGTGAAGCTTTCACCCGTATCTTTTCCAGCCTGCTGTACACCAGCTTTCATTGTTTCCTTCCTGTCACAACCCAGTAGGGCTAAAAGTGGCCATCACAGCGGCAAAGTCCAGCTGCTACACCCCCCTACTGAAGAGCAGGCTGATAATGTTCTCTTCAGCATGCTAGACATGAGCTATTAGAAGCTCAGGCTCAGGTTTCCTACATGATCTATTTGTTTAACCTGGTGGGCCAGCTGTGGAAATTAAGACATATTCTAATAGTGGTGACATCTGAAACAAAGAGGAAGCTCCTATGTAAACTTTTAATTAAACCGTATTTGCAAGTGGTGTTGTGGCATGCGAACATTGTTATCTTACTGGACATGATATCCTATAGACACTTTAAAAGTATGTAGAAACGTTGAGAGTGACTTTAGTAAAAGGGAATTTAGATGTTACACAATAGATATAAATAATAATAATAATAATAATAATAATAAATTAATAAATAAATAAAAAAGACAAGAAGATTGAGTGATCCAAAGCCACCTGGGTGGTCGAGGGGTTCATGGTGAAATGTGGACATTTGCTTCTTAGGTGTCCAATTCTAAACTGTGCAAGGGATATTAACTTCTAGTTACCATCTGTTAACATCAGTTGGATGACTTTGTTCTGCCTGTAGCGTGGGCAAGTGCTTACCTTGCTAAGCTAGAAGTGGTGCAGATCTGTTCTGCCTGAGCAAATGACAGTCTTGGGCTTTTTGTGGCAACAGAAGTCTGATAGAGGGTGGGAAATTCCATGGAAACTTTTTTTAATATGCCCTGAGCTGCCTCCCTGTGTCCTGTTAGAAGTCAAGACTTCCAGTGTGACAGAAATGAGGAGTCTTACTCACTACCCTGAGGTCCTACTCACTGTTACAGGGTGGCTTTTTGGTCTGTGTCATTTTCCTCTTATGCTTTTTTAATTTCATTAAAATGAAAAAGGTGCATCATAGTGTTTTGCTTTTGAAGACAGATGGAGAATGCAGTTCAGTTAAAGGATAGGTTGTAAGTATAGATATTCCTGTTTAAATTTTGGGAGCCTGTAGGGACTTCTCTGAGATGCTCATCACTTAAGGTTGTTTCAAAGCACTGATCTGTGGGTCAAGATCTTAAGTAAATAGTAATTTAGGACGCTAGTGAAACTTGGGGTTTAATTTACTATTTGTCTGCCTTTCTAAATTCATAGACTCTAATTTTTTTACCTCAGAATTTACTGTGTGAATTTATCAGTTCTGTAAACCACACTGAAGATGCAAGTTTCTCACGTGAGTACTATTTTTATTGTTGGTTTCAACGTCCTAGTTGTTCACAGAGCTGATTCAAGATACAAAGAGGTAGTGAAATAAATTTTCCTGCCTTAATGAAAACAACAACATCACTTCTGCTATGAAAAGGGAAGATAGAAACGTAGCAGAGTTGAGATGGAAAGAAAGCAGAAGAGAGCTGTCCTACCATGCCCACGAGAGGGGTGGGGAGTGACAGCAGCTGGGGGGGGCAGTTGTGGCCGCAGAAACAAGCTCCCCATGAGCACCAGCCACACACCTTAGCTCTTTGATGGCAGCAAGTCTGGCACCAAGATCATCATATAGGCAAAGCAAGCCTGATCACTGATTTGTATTCAGCAGGAGATTACTTGGATAGTGCCTGATCTATCTGTGTCAGGAACTAAGTGTGATCACCACAGTGATCACCCTTCAGCTGCATCTCTGCAGCATGGCAGATGTCTCCAGCGTGGTCTTTGGTTTTCCCACTCAGAACCAGGAACCACCTCTGATCATTGTATCCCCCACAGGCAAATGAGCAATGCAGGAGCAACCTTAGAAACTTGTAGCTTGACACTCTTGCCCTGACAGGACAAATGCATTTTGGGGGGCAGCAGGAGCCAGGCCCAGCACCCCCTCGCCCACAGCGATGTGCCCCTGGTGCTGGTGGCCCCCTGGGTGGCTGGTGCCCCAGCCCCTTGCCATGGGGTGCCCGAGGGTCACGGCACCCACTGCTGGGGTGATGGGTGGCCTGTGTTACCGTGGCAACTGGCAGATGGGGGCTTTGGCGGGGCAGCGGGGAGGGAGGCGGCCGCGGCGGCGCGCTGGCCGAGCTGCTCAGCAACAGCCCTTTCAGCACTGACAGCTCCGCTCTGGCTGGCCAGAAGTAGTTATCAGATTACTTGTATTAAAACCTAATTAAGATGTGTGCCAGTAAATGCAGCATGATTATTGGATTTGGTGATTTAGCTGCTGCAGGTTGCTGCAATCCAATCACGCCATTTCAGCAAATCCAGCTCTGTGGAGTAAAGTGAAAACGTTTTACATCAGTAACCTGACTATGCTGAAAGAGTAAATAACCTTTTAATGCCTCTACTATGTCAAGGACTGACTGATACCCACTGCAGGGTGAATGGGTACTGCCCACAGATCCTGGCATATTAATTTCCTTCAAATCAACATTAAAACCCAGAGGAGGGCTGACAGGTTGTATCAGCTTTTACCTTCGTTGCGAATTGCCTGTGGATTAGTGGGCCTGAGTCCCTCAGGGAAGGGAGCTTGCAGCCAGAGTCCTGTGGGTGCCCCTGGTTTAGCAATGTGTTGTTATAGAAAATAAAGCAGCTTTTGTTTTTATCTGTAGGCCACACATAAGGGGAAGTGTAACATGGTGGGTGCTAGTACAGCTTTGTGGTGTTGGATGCAATGGAAGTTAATTCTGCAGGTGGAATTCACCTTGGTGCAAAAGCTGTGCTTTATGTTTGATGTTTCACCTGATTTCTGCAGGGTCTTGCAGTGATTGTTTAGCCATGGCTGTCAAAATATAACAAAACCCTATCTATCCCTTTTCACTTAATTTCTGGACAGACTGGGGTACGGCCTAGTCTCAGATCCAAATTTCACTGCTGTGTGAAGTCTTCTGCATGTTGTAACTGCACAAAAAAGCAAGGTAGGTTGGAGCCATTCTAACATAAAGCTGCCTATGAGTTCCAAGTACTGAGAATCAGAGCAAAATGTTTACCTTGAAGCTGTCACTGCAGCTTGTGATGCCTCGGTTGTGTTCCTCTGTGGAACCACCCATCTCATGAAACTATTTCTTGCCTCCATGTAGAAATAGGGATTTTGGTTTAAATTGGTTTTGACATTAAATTGGGTAATGGGAAATTATTTGAAGAGTATTGTGATTACTACTGACTGGGAACTTTCTCCTTAGTGCCAGGTTGTCCTGTGGGTAGTCCAAATGTAACATGGTTTCAAGAGCTACGTTTTCACCTTGTGCCCTGAAGTAACGTGACAGAGCATGGAGTCAGTCCCTGTCCTTCAACATGGCCAGGCCAAGGGGGAGATCTTGCCACTTTGGTGGAAAAATTAATCTTGTTTAGACAGAAGGGTGAGGACACAGTGGTCACTCAGATGCTCAGGACACAGGACATTTGCCTGGTAGGTGGCGTTGCCAAAGTGAACGTGGCGACCGTGCGACCTCCCTCACTCGTATTAGCAAAATGTGCAGAAGGTTCTGTTGTCACCCAGTTGTAAAAATGATGGCAGGCATCGATGTGCAGTTGTAACATATGGGAAGTACAGTGAATGTGGGTGGAGCTGTTCATTTCTCATCTTGAATCATTTACGAGATCAGCAGGCAGGCCAGATACAATGCATATGGGAATGTGTGGCTGTGCTGCACATGTCACACGTAATAGCAGATACTGTGAGAGGGCCCAGAGCCTGTCCTCAGGAGCTAAACACACCAGAGCAGGCTGGGAGTCCCAGTGTGACCAAGGGCCAGATTGGCAGCAGTTTTGGGAGAGCAGACTGGCAGACAGAATTTGGGAATTCACAGATCCAGATCTGCACTGACTAGAACTGCACCCTTTTCATCCATTGTAGCCCAGAATTGTAGATGGAATGTTATTAAACCTGTAGTCAAGCACTGGAGATACAGATGATAAAGGTAAAGTTGTGGCCTGCTGGTCAAACCCAGCTCAGTGCCTGCGTAATCTTTCTCCCTCTGCTCAAGGAGACAGTCTAAATGTAACAAACACTAAGGGGTAAAGTTACAAGCAGAAAAGTGTAATTGAGTATTTCCATAATTGAAGACTTTTTCATTTACAGCAGTTTATTTGAAAGGGCATAGAGCTTCACAACAGAGCACGCTAGGGCTTGTGTCCAGTAATATTTTTGAAATTTGCATGGGCTACCTGTGATTAGCTACTAAAAAATATTGTTCTGATTTAAAATTCACATGAGTTGGAAATGACTTCTGACTGGATGCCAGGAGTAGTAAACAGTCAGTGGAGAAATAACAAGTGATACCTGCTTTTGTGATTAAAGAAATAAATATGCATTAGACCTGTCTTACAGCACTGTTGTCCCAACTCCAGCACTTGTTCTTCCAGTGAAAGCAGAAGGCCTCTGCATGTTTCTTCTGATACCTGCCAGCTTTTTCCCTCTGTTTTGCAGCCCCTGATAAGGAGGACCTTTGGAATGATGGGCTCCTTACATCTTACCCCAGGAATCCCTGTTACACTGTTAAAGGATCTATGCTGACATGCTTAATTAACACTAAGCTTACTTGAAATAAGTGCTATGTTCTATAATGAGTTTTGGACATTGACCAGCTTGCAAAGAGCAGTGGACAGAAAACAGAAGTTTTTGTCACTTCAGGTCCAGTTTGTCAGGGAATTTGGTTTTATAATCTGGGCTACTGTGTTTCAAGAAGACAGTTACTGAAGCAGCTACAGAGTGTGCAGCTTGCTTAGCTACAGGTGTCAGGATGCAGTCCTGCAGTCTTTACTGATGTCACAGCAAAGTAGATTTGCTGTCATGTCCTCATAAAGCTTCTAAATTAAAAGTGCAAACCTTTAAAAGTGCTAATTTAAAGTGTGAAAATACATTTAATGCCCATCCTAGGAGTAATACTTTAGTCTCAGCCCAACCACCAGCCTGAACTCTGGGCTCTGGGCGCTGCCACCACCGGTGCAAACATCAAAGCTTATTCCGTGAACTCCAACTTCAGATGCTCTGCAACCCTTTCATCTATTTCTTTTTCCAGGTTACAGCAGCTTGACAAGCACTGCCAGACCACTGCCCAGCAGTTAGTGGAATTGCTCAGCAAACAGAATCAGCTCTTCAAAGAGAAGCACCTGCTTACAGAAGAGGTGCAATTTCTTCGAACACAGGTACTGTGCCAAAAGAAAAGAAGGTCTGAGGGGAATATTCTGCAGCTTTAGCAGAGAAATCTGCCAGCAGTCTGATTTCAACTACTGAATTTTGATGCTGCTGTTCTTTTAAATACAGCATTAACTTATAAAAACAAAATAAAAATTCATGCAGTTGGAAAGAGACAGGTAGCTGAACCTGACTCTCACTTAAATCTAAACTAAATGAAAAAAGTGTTTTCAAGTGACAATAAAAAAGCAGAAGTTATTCTCAGTGACAGTTCCTAGCTTTCTTATCTGAAGATTTTTGTGTTGCTTTTTCAGAGAAAAGGGAAATCTGTTCTTTAACATCATTAATGTTTAAACAGTAACTTGATGTTGATAATTGCTTATTTTCCTGCCATTTGTCAGACTAAAGTCATTCTATCACTTTGTGATTTTTTTTCTCTTTATTTTTAAAAGTAATTTATCTTTTTTTGTTGCTCAGTGACCACTCATGGTGAGACTCTTGGGATTGTCCTGAGTAGAGCCACTAGTTGAGCTTTGATGATCCCAGTGTGTCTCTTTCAACTCAAGATATTCTGTGATCCATGCACCCAAATGTGAATGGTGAATGTACAATCAGTCTTGCCTGAGCACTAATCTCAGCACTGCTTCTCCAGCAGGTCTGATTGTTACTTCCAGTGATCCCTAGGAAGCTGTAGCTTCTTATGGGCTGTTCTGGCTTTTTTGTTTTGGCCACTGTTCTTCGGCCAGTAAGTGCTTTGGAAATAAGGAAGAAGACTGCAGAGCTGGGTTTTTTCTTTTTCCTTCTTTCACTTTTTTTCAGAAAAAGGAAGAGAACTAACAAGCACAGAATAACATTTTCAGTCAAACTATCAGATAATCAAACTCGCGGTTGAACTGCTGTATTTACTCAGTCACAAAGCAAATTACAATACTTGCTAACTTTCAAACTCGTGAGTTTGCCCAGGATAGCTGGAGTTCACTTAACACGGTAACAAAGGACATTCAGTGTAGGAAATTTAGTCTAGTAGCACACCTAGCTGTAAACAGAACATGAATTGGCTTAGAACTTTAAAGTACTTAAATCATACTATTTCTGTAGGCTTTTTATCTGTAGAAGTCAGTAAATGTTTAACCTAGGAGAATAAAATCCATACTTTGTTAAGCCCCTAATCATGCCCATGTGTTGGGTTTTACAGGACTTCCTGTTCTAGTAGACAAACTCGGTGGCTTATGACAGTGTAAGGTTATCAGCATGTAATAACTACTGGCAAATTTTGGGGCAACCATAGTGTTCTCTGTGTAAGAGAGGTTAAGGAG
Organism: Tichodroma muraria; assembly: GCA_013390105.1. Classification (NCBI taxonomy): domain Eukaryota; kingdom Metazoa; phylum Chordata; class Aves; order Passeriformes; family Sittidae; genus Tichodroma; species Tichodroma muraria. The sequence goes on from WAAG01093663.1 coordinate 13,379, forward strand.
GTGGTTGTTCCCAAAAGAAATTAAAATTTCTGCTTTAAGAAAAGCATTCTTGGTAATGTAAACAGCCTTTATATGGTCCACAGGGATTTTGTTATTGATAATCTATTTTATCTGGAAGTGATTGTGTTTTTATGGAGTTGGGCAGAGGTAAAAAGATCATACAAAAGAGGAAAAAAATAATTCAAATATTACACTTCTATCAATACTTGACTGGCAAAAGCTGCCTTCTTTATGTTCATTACAAGTTAATTGTGCTCCAGAGGATACTTTTTAAGTTGAGAACACTCAGAAAAGAAGAATGATATAAAAAATTATCACAAAATGAGCCCTAAAAATCTATTTGCAGCTATTTAAAGCAATATTGGTTCTCTGGGAACTGGAATTCAGGCCAGAAGAGCTGCTTGGAATATCAGATAATTGTTTTAAGGAAACTGAAGAACAGTTCACCATAAATGGAAGCTCTTTGCAGAAAGAGGCCTGTAGTATAAAACTAGAATAGTATAGAAATAAATACTAAAACCAAACAATTGTAGAGTCAGTTAAACAAAGGTTAAAGTGACCACATTTTACTGTAGACTTGTCGAACAGTTTTCCTTCATAATTAACCAAGTTTTTGGAGTTTCTTTGGAGCGGGGAGAGAAGTGGAAGCAACCAACCATTACATAATCTTTTAAAGATGATGTAAAATGCTAACCTAAATGTGCTATTGTATCTTGGAACATAAGCCTCTAGTAACTGCAGTTGCATATTTCAGGAAAAAAAATGGGATGCAGATCTCAAACAGGACACAGATGGAATGAAGTAAAAACCTGGATGGATAAAGAGAAATAAGCAGAAGTAGGTATTTTTTTCTATATCCTATATATAGAGTAGGGAGGAAAGGAAAGGAAAGGAGAGCACGACTAAAACTATTTGCAGATGTGAGTTGAATCTGGCAAACACTTAAAGACAAAAGTAAGAAGGAAGTGTTTGAAACATTTTTGGGTTTGAAACTGTTGAAGCTTTTTGTGCTTTGATTTTTTTCTCCTTATGCACTCAAAAATTTAAGGAAAAGCACTCCATAGCGAAGACAAGTTTACCTAATAGCATTTAAAAAGAAAAATCTTAAATATGTAATTTGAAGGGAAAGGGGAATGTACAACTCTTAGCTAGGTGTGAACTTCTGGAAGATTTGTCTGGATAGTCGCGAGGTGTTTGCCTTTTGGTTTGGAATGCTTAGTTTTGTTGCTTCCACTATTTTCTGTCTGAGGAAGCTTGAATCATCCCTATCTCTTCAGAAAGGCTGCAACTGCTTTTGTAATAAATCATAACAGTTAGTGTCACATTGAAAGAAACATTATCTAAATATTTGTATTTGGAGGTGCTGTCTCAGTTACAGTAGTCAAAATACAGTTGTTGCTACTGCCTTGTAAGAGTTACGAAACTTTTAAAGAATTTAAAATTGCATCATTTATCTTGAATCTAGCCGACCTAGTCAACAAACCCTAACAAGCCCTGAGCCTTGATAGGATTTGTTTTTTAAAGTCAAGTTACTTCCACTGTAGTTTTTATTTCTAGTGTTTGTTGTATGGGGGGAAAGACAGAAGAAAGAAAAAAAAAAGTCTTTACCTTCAGCTACATTCTGGTGTGTTGAGAGCCTGTTTTTCTTGGAAAACTCATTTGATACTGTAAGGAAAATTCATGGGTTTAAAATGAATGAAAAGAAATCACAGAAGTACTTGATCCTGCTGTGATGCTGCATTCCTTTACAGGCCACATGAGCATATTCCAGGCCTTGTACAGGTAACCAAATTTTAATTATGGAATTTACACCTCTCATTCTGAAAGCTTTTGGAACACTCAGGTTTGGAATTTCTACCTTTGAAAGTCTCTTGTATATTGGAACTCACCCTAAGGGAGGAGGATAAGAGATATTTAATTGTCCTTCTACATAGGTATGAAATACAGAATACTAAATAAACGTGCACAGAAAGCAAACAAACATCTAAACAGAGATTGCTGGAAACCTCAGCACCCCCCACTAGGCATGAGTGTACTTATGAGAGCTGCGATGCCTCTCTCTTGCACGATCTGCCTTGGTGTCCATCAGTTTGACAGAAATAAGTATTTGTCCCGGTGGATAATCCCCTCATAGACCCCGGCTGCCAGAAGGGGTTGCTGGCCAGCTGAGCCAGTGAGAGCACAGACGGGTAGGATTTGGACCTTGAGGATTACTTCCAGCGAGGGCTGTCATCCTGTGCTGCTGCTCTGACTTCCCCACGAAGATCTCCTGCAAGCCAGCTCCTTCCTGGCCAGGAACCCGCACTCTCCCTGTGCTCTCCGTATGGCTGAGCCACTCAGCCATAGTAAAAAAAAAAAAAGCTCTTAAAGCTCTCTCCTCCCTCCTTACAGATGTCTTTGTCACAGCAAGCGTGTCTGAGAGCTGATCACCCTTCTCCTAAAAGGAAGTTAAAGTACACTCACCCGTGCCTGTGTTCCCATCCTCGCCCCAGCTGCTCAGCGGGAGGCACTGTCAGAATTACAGCTGTTCTGGAGCAGAGGTTTTCTTTCCTTTCTTATGTCAGCACAAATTCTCAGTGAGATCCCAGCAGTTAATGCAGCAGGGCTCCCAAGTGCCCTGTTTGCTTCTTTTATTTATTATATATTACAGTAGGGGGGAACGTTATTTCCAGCAAACAGGTAGGTCATCCATCTCTGCTGTCAAAAGTGATTCAAGCTGATCCTTACATGGCCCTCAGCCTCAGGAGACCTGAAGATTACTTTGGTTATTGGGAGAGAGCTTTTGGTTTAGTGTAGTCTTAATGCACAAAGATGGTGCCTCTGCCAGGGGTTTGTAACAGCCAGTGACAGTCCACAGATGGGAGTTGGTGGATGTTGTTGTGGGGTTTTCTAAGCGGATGAAAATCTTCACTTCTGCTTGGATGGAGTTTAATCAGAAGTGATGCAAGTTAAGCTATGACAGGAAGGGATAAAGATAGACCTCTGTTTGATGTCTGACTGCCCTGACATGAGGCTTCAAATATTCAGCTCCTCAGTGTTTGCGAATCTGCAGCTGTGGGAGTCCCGTACATCCTGTCCAGTGTCTGGCTACTGGACAAAGCTGGGCACCAGCTGAGGAGTTGAGCCTGGCCCTCCCGAGAGTTCCACCTTGGGTTTTACAGCCATGCAACGGAGGATTGAGGCACCAAAGCCACCTGAGTGCTTTCTAATCAAACAGGAAGTCAGTTGCTCTTCCCTCCTCCCAGTATAGCTGGCAGTAATAAAATAAACCAGTCAGGCATCTGCGGTTCCACTCCTACAGACGCTTCCAGCTTGTACATCTAATACCCAACCGTATTATAGATAACGTGTACAATACGTTAAAGCAGATGCCATTGAGGTAAGGAGGGAGTGTCCAGAGGAGCCTGGACACTGTGTGCTGCAGAGTTCTGTGCACTTAAAACAAAAATATTCTTGCGAGAAGGAAAAACTAAGACTAGAAAGGCTCCTACCTGTGACTGTCCAGTAACCAACTCATTTACCAATTACCTGAATGTGACAGTAACAGTTGTGCCCATTTTGTTAGAGAACAGCACACCTTAAATGACAGCTTTAATGCTTGGACCCTTGGACAGTGACCTCACTGAGACTCTGACAGGATTGGTGCTTGCTTTGTGAAGAGGTTCAGGCCAGACTGGAGTCAGGAGTAGATTTGCCCACTTTGTCAATCAAGCTGAGGTTCTGCATCTCACAAAGCATTAACACTGGATAACTCTGGTGTGGAAAGACACCCACAACAGAAGTTTCCAGGAGACTTCTTCAGGAGTTGAATGTTTGGGGTCCTTTTAAGCTTCTGCCCATACTCTAATGCTGAGGGTTACTGCAGCACAGAGTAGTTTCCTCTGGTTGTCACTACCCAGGCACTGACACAGAATTGGAGCCCCAAGGCTTTCCATTGCCGTAGTTCCTTGCACTGGTCGCAGACACAACTGTAGCAGTTGGTGTTGGTGCATGTATTTTGGGGGGAAAAAAATACCATGTTACTGTTTTTAATTCTTTAATGAACTGCAGCTTCATGAATTTTCTTTAATTTAGCCTAACCAACCAAGGGGAGAAGAAAAAAAACAAAACCCTTCAGTCTTCTAATGCAAAACCAGCCAAAGTAGAAAGTTTATTTTTATTTCTGAGGTCATGTACATCTCTTAAATTCAATTTTTAGCACTGCAGTGGCTTAATTCGAGGTAGCTCCCCCAGCTCCAATAGTTTGATGTCTTGCTCAATTCAGTCTTTAAGTGCTACCGAGGAAGCACAAACAACAGCTATGCAAGAGCTTCAAAACTGCGAATTAGCCCTCCCACCAGAGGTTTCCTACCGGCACCAAGGCAACAGTTTCCTGTTTTGCTACAGCTGCCCACCCCAGACACACGCTGAACACTGCACAGTAAACACCCTCTTGCAAAACCCTGCCATCAGCTTCTTGGAAGGGAGAACGGGCAGGATCTTAGACGTGCCCCAAAACAAGAGCTCACTTATTTACTGCTAAACAGGAGCCATGTCAAAAGCTTGTGGAGATCCTGTTTTTCAGAAATCGGGTATCTCTTGTTCTTGGTACCTGTAAGACTTCTGAGCTTAGAAAGAGGTGAGGACAGCAGGCCCACAGGAAGTGCAGGTTTTGAAACTGTACTCTTTTACTCTGCCTTACTGCAGTCTAAACCAGTTTTTATTTCTCCTCTAAGAACTTTCCTGCAGGCTGATGTGACACAAATGAGAAACACAGGCACTGCCATACAAACTACCCATCTCTTCCTTTTATCTTTCAGGTCTGCTCTGCACCTGGTTGAAACTTGTCTGACGCTCACCCAAAGACACCTCTGCAGAAAACAGGAACACTTGCTAGCTAATTTCAGCTGGTTTCTATTTGGTTTTAACTACAGAATCACAAATATTTTGAAGCCTTACCAGCCTACCAAACTTTCTAGGATGACAGCTGAGACTTTTCTGAAAAGACCAGGCTTGCAAGCCAGTTTTAACAGCTATTAACGTGGTGTGAATGTCAATAATTTGTACAATTTTTGTAAAATGTTTTTATCTATTTTCATATTTGAACATACATGTCTATATTATTTACAGACTGAGATATCAATAAACATAATAGGATCTCTAGGTTCCTTGTTCTACCCTTCTGAATTCAAGGGAAAGCATGAGCAGGGGGAGGAGGAGAAGGACTGTTTGCAAGTGCTGCACATGTACACTGCCCTCCTTTTTACAAACTCAGTACCAGAATATACTGGGAACTTTATTCAACAGGGTATTTGTCACTTTTATATAAAAAGTGAGAGCCCCGACAACTACTTACTAATCAGAAAAGCCTAAGAAGATTGAAAAATAGTTCACCTAATGTGAAGGAATTTCCCTGGGTCAGCTTTCCCTTTAAAACATTCACTGAACAAGGCCTTTAAGAGAAAGGAGCCCTTGATTATTACAGAGGACCCATCACATGAGGTGCTGGGCTCCACGCTGAACTGGTGAAACTGCACTTTTCCACCAGCACGTATTCAGGGCACCAGCTGAACTTGGCTTCAAATTATTGAACTCAGAACATTTGGAAGGTACAGGTGGAGGGCTTTTATTCTGGTTAACTGTGCACTCATGTTTTTCAAGGTTACTTTTCAAATACCCAACTGTTTGAGAAAGAATTTATCTGAATATTTTGCTATCTAGTGTAGGATAAGCTACACACACAAGAAGAAAGTTTCTACATCTATTTTTTTCAATGTAGTTGGTATAGGGGGTGAAAAAAGCGCAAAGAACAGTTCCCCAGCAATAAAGCTACTTCAGCCAGCATGAACACGGAAAACATAACAAAAATAAGAGTAACAACACATGCAATAAATTACCGTTGGGTGTGGAACACAATCCTTCCTTCCCTTATATTTTAAGAATTATTAGTGGTACAGCCCTAACATCAAAGTGATTTTTCCTCCCTATTTCAATTTCCTGCCATATAAAACTGCCAAACACATCTGATCGCCTCCCTGAACAGCTTCACGGATGTGACACTGAGCATGCTGAGTAAGGCCTCAGGTCTTAGGGAGAAGAAAGGCTGCTGGAGGAAAGCCCTCTCTAGTCAAACTTGGGATTTTTCACAGTAATCAGGCTAACAGCTTTTTAAGTGTCACTACTTTATAGATAGTTACACAGTTAAGAACATACATTTATAAATGCAGGAAAATGCAAACTTTAAAATTTATTTTTTATTATTCCACAGCATAAATCTGCATTTAAATAGGAGACAGTGCCTATAGGCTACGTATGCAAAGGAATTCGGTCACCTATTCCTGGCACTTAGGCTTCACTGAGACCCTGGAGCACAGCGGGACCCTCAACCTTTCTGGACCTGCCTCACCTACCAGGTGGTTTCTGGTGGCCACATGCATGGCCCCACTGCCAGCCACCCACGTGCATGTGCGAGTCTGATTTCAACAAAGGGTCCTGGGCTGCCAGTATATATAGCTCGAAGTAGGTTTTTCATACTCATCCCAGGCATAGGTGCAACTATTGTGTTGCTGGCAGTCTACAAGGAATAACTTCCCCTGCAGCAGTAATTCTACTTTGTAGCAATTAATAAGTCATTACAGCACCAGGCCTACCTGTCTCATATCCCTCCCCACCTTCCCCTGCTTCTACTTAAGCCCTAAATGCTTGGCTTTACAAAGTTTACAAGTATCAGACCCGATGATCAAATCCAGGTCAGCTTGAACAGCTGTCATCTCTTTGAGATGTTCAACATCTCAAGCAGTTGATCACAGAGCGTGATCCCACAACACGGGATGCAGCCTGACTAGGCAGTCCCGTCACTGCTGCAGTTTTGTCCTGGTCACTGACATCCTGGTATCACTGAACTAATGGATGGCTGTCTCCCTGATGCTCTTTCCTATTACAAGGTGGGGGAGGAAAAAAAAGGAGGAAACAAAAAAAAGGAAAAAACCTGAGACCTGGATGAAGCACCTCTATTCCTGAGAAGCATTCACGTCAGAGAACAGAAAACGCGTCAGAAAACACGGATGACTCACTGCTTTAGGGACGCTCAGCCCTCCAGATGGGCTGGTTCAAACGGGCCTGGACCTGCCCATGGGCTTCAAGGAGTCCCATACTGCAGTGCCCTGCAAATCCCACCTTCCCTTTTTTCCCTCTCCTTGCCCAAACATCACCTAGCTGTGGGATATGAGGTCAAGAATTTCATCAGCTGAAAATCACTTAAATGGCGGATGTTCTGATAGGAGCGTATCTTCAAAAGTATAACCCAAATCTACTTTTATAAGTGACATACATCTCATAGAGTTAACAGGAACCACCTGTATGGAAACAGCCTCGGTCCAAAGCACAGATACATTTTGCTTAGTCATAAAAACTTTTTTTTTTTTGACAATACTGTAACTTAATCATTTACAAGCTGAAACTGTTCACCCAGTATCTGAAATATGTCACAGCAAGTTACAGTTATCACTAGGACTTCACAGCAAATAAAACTTGTAACTAAACATGCACAGATCATTATATATACAGTGATAAAAAAATAATGATGTACATTTTCTTGTAAGAAGAAATTAAGTAAATTCTTTGTGCATTTCAGGATTGAAACATCTAACCTATATAAAATTATTTTAAAATATGAAGTAAATATTTAACCCAAAACTTGAGAAATCTTTTGTAATCTGCAATATAGCCTTCTCATTTCCATTTTTCTTTCTCTGACACAGAACAACTTAAGAATTTTATCCTCTAAGATATTTAATAGTAATGTGCAGATATAAAAAAATACGTCCTCTGTGGCAAGCTTGAACATATATATATATATATATATATTTACAATCCTCCAGAACAAATTAGCATTAAAAAACACAGAAGTAGCAGATTGACATAGTGCTTTATTTAAGCTGTCTGTACGAAGGAAAATAATGTGCATCCCTATCATATACGTGTAAAAATACTAAGGATGTACAGTGTACAAAAACAGTTTCTTGTAGTTATTTCACATCCTTGTGGGTCATATACTTAAGGAAATAAACAGTTTAAGTATGACCAACAGTAATACGGTTTCTTGGGTTCGTAGTCGTGTCTGCTTAATATCCTTAACCATATGACTAGATCTTGCATGGATCTAATGAAAGAACTAGCAAGGTCAAGAAATGTCACAAACTCTAAAGCTACAGGGAGGTAATTCAATTACCAATTTAGAGGTTTTTATTTAAATAAATACTTTACATTTCATGCTTGCCTGTAATGCACTACCAGGAGCAAGATAAGGAAATTCTACTGTAGACAGTACAAACAGTAGCAGCAAAGTGTGTACATTGAGGTGTAATATATAGACCCTGCAGTTAGTAAGGAAAGACCTTACTTTTGTACTCTAGGAGAAGCACATGGCCCCTGCAAGAACAGTCAGCTTTAAGAAGCCGCAAGTAAAGATGGGAAAAAAAAAAGGTAAAACAATACTGGAATAAATGTTCTTTAAGCAACAGGAATGTACTGGAAGATGGATTAGTGTGGAAAGCGAAGCTGTGTGCAAAACTGCCAAAATCCAAACAGAAATGACCTATTTCTTCCGAGATGGCTGCAGTACAAGAGGGCATACTGTATGTCATGGAAGTCAGTACAAGCTGGAGTCAAGGTCTGAAATGTACTGTGCTCAAAAGGCTCACCAAGACAACCAGCCACCACCTCCTGTCCAAATCCAACCGCAACTGCAGACAGCAAAAGAAAAGCTTCAAAAGTTTCTCTCAGCACTGCTTGTCTGTCCATTTCTCTGTCATCTGCTTCTAACACTGGTAAGACAGAATCCCCCAGGCCTGGGCAGCACAAGGTGGCTGCTTTGGTGACTGCATCATAAACTGGATCACTGGCGTTTCAGAAGGCAGACAATGCAACGCAAAGTGATGTCTTAAAAGGTTTTCAGATAGTTCACTACCAGGCCCTTCCCGCAAGCTGCGCACTACCTGGCTACGCAACGGGGAGCAAAGCACAGGGTGTCGCTGCCACGAGGAGCCGCTGGCCAGAGCCACTGGCTGGAAGTGCCCCGTGACAAGAAACTTATTGCTATTACAAGCTGAAAACGTAGGCTAGAAAACACAGGCATGTAACAGATTTTGAATCACAACAGTTTCAGTCTGTGAGTACAAGACCTTTGCAGAGAACCAATTAATGCCCGTCTGTTAAATACTTGGTTTTTTCAGTCACTCGCTCACTGTGTCAGTGTAGACACCTCTACACCGCCAGTCCAGGACAGACCTGCATTTGCTGCTCTCCTCTCTCTGCACAGGGACAACATCTGCACGTCTTTAGTGTTATAGGGTGACATAATGAAGTCCTATGCAGTTAGAATATACATCATGATATATTTCTGTCTGATTATCCATCCATTACTAAAGATAAAACATGAAAAATTGTCTAAATTACTCTGCGTCTTTAGCTGCCTTGCTAAAATGCCCATCTACCCCTTGACCATCCCAGCACATGCACTGCCAGCAGTGGGCTTCATGCTTGGGCACTCAACTTTCCACATCAAGAAGCTAAGGCATCTGTGTAGGAACATCTCTCAGACTCATCTACTCACTCACACAATGCAACCAGGAATACTCTGCAATATCACAGTCTTTGTGGGAGCTAACAAGAGCTGAACGCAGAGATACTTCCAATGATAATCCCACAGAGCCGGGGGTTCCCGATGTCGCCTGCAAGGGTGCGCGCGCTGTCGCTGCGCCGCGTCACGCCCCAACTCCTAGCACCAAAGGGTTTATTATTAAGATTATCATTGCTGAAGATCAAAGCTAAAGTTTCTGCACATGTTCTGTTAGATACAGATCTTCGGAAATGGAAAGACATTTCCCTATCAGTGGAGCGTTTGTTGTGATGTTTGAAATTCAGTCAATCAGGTACCACGGTTACGCATAACCTGCTGGGTCTTGGGACTCTTGGTTGAGGGCAAATCTTCCTTGAGAATGGCTGATCCCAAAAATTTACTAATTTAATTGTTAAAATAAAGTGCTTTTCTTGTAATCACTGTGGTCTCGTTGTTCAAATGCAATTCCTTCATGCAGAACAGACATTTTCTCTTGTGCTCTCAGGCTCTAACATTATGTTTATCCTAAATGGAGACAAGATGTAGCTTTTTTGTCTGTTCACTTTTAACCCTTTGGCACATGAAGTTGGAAATCCCCACCTCCACAGCCAAACTGTTAAAAGACAGTATTTCATTCACAAAAATCTGGTTCTAAGCAGTATGTACAATTTCAGAGCCTTGTTAAAATTTCCACATGGGAGAAAAGTGCATTATTCCCTTCAGCTTGTACAGTCCTTCCATATATTACAAAATTAACTGCTATAAGCCTGTTCTAAGATGTAGCAGCATTTGCAAACATGACACATACAAACTTTATCTCTAAAAATAAATACTACCGCAGTATAACCAAAAAAAAAAAAATAATCGGAGTTAAACACCTGGAGAGGAAGCTAATTCACAAATTCAAAATAAAAACAAGTAAGGCAAACACCTGTTTACCTTGGTGCACACATTTTGGTGAAAAGCAATACCATTATGCCTGTCTACATTCTTCAGCCATCAGAGGTGATGCATACCATGAAAGAGAAAAGCATGAAAAAGATGTTATCTGGTGCAAATTATAAACCCCCTTGAACAACTTCAACTGCTGCTTTTATGCCTTCATTTCTTGCATGTATAATGTTCGATTCTCCATGATTGCACATGAACCTGGAAGTTCTAAGTGGCAGGCTGGGTGAGCCCAGCCCTTCTGCTTCTTCTGTAGTATCCAACAGTAATTAAAAAATAATATATATATATATATTTATATATATCAACAGTTTAAGTCCTTCTCTCAAACATTTCCCAAACAAATTCCAGCCAGATGTTAATGACAGAGACCTGCTTCAAGTAATGATATGCCTAACAGAAACCTTGCATACGTACATCACCACCTCTACGTTTCCTCATTCTAACCAGCACAAACAGATGCAAGAAAATGTTATCGCCTAGTCTGTTTAGACTAATTACAATTTTGATTCATCTTCTGGAAGAAGATAAGCTGGACCAACACGGCTTTTACTTAGCCTCCACAGTGAGGAAAAATAGATGACTACTTGTTCACAAAGTGTACAATGCTGAAGTCAAGTCATCTACCTTCAAAGAAACTGTTAGTAACTTCTTGACGTTGCTACTATACTGAGACTGTGGGCAGCAGCAACAGCAGGAGAGCGGAGTAGAGAGAATCTCATACGTCATGCAAAACCAGAATGGATTTTAGGTAGGTTTGGGAAATAAACTTGTTCAATTTGGAATGGTCTCTGAAAGTGCCCCTGCTATCATAGTAGTATCTAGTACTGGTGGTGATGTTCAGGAATCATTTTCGCTGATAAACCTAAGATGACAGTGAAGCAGCAGAACAGAAAAGTTATTCTCGTCCACTTGCAGAGTAGGAAAACTGGGGGAAATGCGGCCGCCTCTCATTGTCCATGCAGTCCATACCATCCTCGTCATCTGTGTTAAGGAAGAAGTTCAAAACATCAGTATATTTGCAACAAAAATTTATTATTCACCTGATAGGCAGTACATCTTTCAGGGTTCAATGCTGAGGTTACAGGCTCAAGTTAAAGTAAGAGTTAAGCACATAAGCTTCTGTTCACACAGCAGGACGATACTCACTGAAAGGACAGCATGCCCAAAAGTCACTATTTATTTCAGGCTGATTATTTGGTTCATTTTTTCCTGACTATCACCTGAGAACTTCAATCACAACTACCCCTTCTAGGCTAATCCAAACATGCCAGCACACCCAGCCTCTGGCAGCACAGAAGCCAAGTGCCAATTGAGGCAGCCATCATTTCTTGAGCTGAGCTCAGGAAATTATAGTCTACCTGTAGATATATTTAAATATTCCTCCATTTCAAAGGGAAAAACAGCTACAAAATGAACAATTCATACAGGTATTATGTGTTTCAATTTTTAGGTATTATTTCTAGTAAACTATTTAGCTTTACAGTATTTACTGGGATCAGAAGAAATATGGAATAAGCCAAATTCATAAATATTTTTATTTACATAATTCCTTCAGTGCCAATGGAAAGCAGGGACCAGATGTTACCTAACTCTGAGAATTTGGATATACATTCTCACATGGCTTTTTAACAGTGCTTAAAGACTCCTGCTGAGACTGTTATTCTAACAATGCATTTATATGCAGCCTTTCAGAATTTTGTGTCTTTTGTATCTTCATATATTCTACACATAAAAGCTAGAGTTAATATCGAATGGTCTAATATCGAATCAACAGAACCCAAGTTAATCCAAATTTTAGTAAAATTTGTTCAAGTTACAAATATGAAGAAATTCTTAGCAAGATAAACAGGACAAGAAAGGGTTCTTTTTTTCACAGCAGAAAGATGTAAAATCACTTAAATTATGGTCTTTGAGCAACATGGTCAAGTGGAAGGGGAATTGGAACCAGATGAACTTTAAGGTCCCTTCCAACCCAAACCACTCTGTTTCTGCGATTGCATTCAAACACCGAAAATGCAAAATCCAGAAAATACTCTAGATCTATATATGAACAGAAAACTGCAGCTAACCTGGGAGTCCTAAAACATCAGAAAATGAGCTTGCTTTTATGAAAGGGTAAGCAACCATAACTAAGCCTTTATTGTCTACTTTTGTGATCCTCCTTTCTCAGCCTCCAATATAAAGAGACAAACAAAACCCTCAAATATCCCCATTTAGAAAGTAAATTCTTTAAGAACTCAGGAGCAAGATTTTAACTGCTCTGGCTTGGGATGTAACTGTAAAGCCCTGGCTAGGCTAATCAGATCATGATTCTTGTGTGTAACACAACATGACAAAAACACAAAGTAGGGTGAAATCACATTCACTCCAATAAAGAAATTTTGCAAGGTCCAGTGCCACGGTTACACCCACATTGACACCTTCTTTAAGAGCCCTGCTGATGCACAGGACTTGATAGGATATTTAATTTTCAAGTAATTGATTTTTTTCTAAGCATTGCCTTAAATGTAGTTCAAAATATGTCCATCTTACTGAAGCTACACAGTCCACTGAAGCCACCAACACTGCCCACATGCTTAAAGAAGGGTCCATGTTCCAATTACTTTGCTTAACTGGGACCTTGACTGCCAACCAGTAAACACTTGAAGCCTGTGTCTTCTTTGATTTAAAAACAAACAAAACCCCAAATCAACAAACAAATGAAAAAACTCCAAACACAATCAACACAAAAAAGCCCACACCAAAAATGCCCCCAGAACCCAATTCAGAGTGATCTAATATTCTAACCTTTGTAATTATTGCATCTTAAAAGTAAAGCTGTTGTTGAGAGTTACTCTTACACGCTTCCATACACTCTTTTACTAGTAACAGTGAGAACAGCTTTTCTATTCAAACAAAAAACCTTATTTTAACACTTGTTTTTTAAACGGTGCTTTATTATAAACATTATTGTTACATAATGCTTATGCATAATTTCTGACTTACATTTTTCAGGCGGTGTTATTGTAATAGTCTGAGCTGTAAATTCTTCATCAAAATACCTGGTGTCTGTCTCAGATGTCACTTGAGGTTTAAAAGGAGGTACAAGCTGAAAGGCACCAAGAAACAAAACAAAATTACTAAATCTCAAAGCAGCCAAATTACTATCAGGAAAACAAGTAATTGCTTTTCCCCTACACCCCAGATCAAATAAGTAGGTCTGTCGAGAGACAGCTGAGTCTCTTATAAAACCCATTTGAGTCAATCCCAAAAATACCAGTTCAGAATCCAGTCAATAGCACAACAAAGCTAAATTCCAAGTATCACTCTCACATGACTTGCAGATAAATTGAGCTGCATAAAGATAATTACCTAGAAACTCTTCAGGCCAATTTAATTACCCGCATAGCTATCAGGCAAAGGCATCTCAAGATACTTCACCACAACTGGGTGGTATAAACAGCTAAGAAGAAAAAGACTACACAGAGAGCTTAATAAGCGTGGTTTGGGGTTTTCCCTTCAGTGGGAAGGCCTTCATCTGAACATACCATTGAAAGAAATTACGTGATGTGAAAATAGATTTTACACTTGATAGAAGGCCAGTTCAGTCTTAAGGGAGGTGCTGTATCTAAACCTGCCTACTGCTTTCACATCACAGTGTGGGACTGCCCTACAGCAAATCACTGGTAGGCACTCTCAGCCTGCAGGCAGGACTCCCTTGCCCCTCTTTTGAA
>WAAG01093666.1:261-17217 GCA_013390105.1 Tichodroma muraria
AAGTGGGTGGCCCCTGTCCTTTCTCACAGTTTTCTCCATGCTGAAAAGCTGTTCAGCTTTTTTTCTTTTCTTTTTTCCCTACAATAAAGTAAAAAAAAAATAAAGAAGGAGAAAAAAAAAAACAAAACCAACACCCAAAAACCAAAAAACAGTTGGCTCAGTGCCCTTGCATTCTCTGTTTTCCAGACACTCATGTGTGAAACAATGGCAGTTTTGCCTGAATCAGGGTTGAGGATTGCTGGACTTGGCCTTGGAAGGATTTTTTTGACTTACTATCGTGACTTTCATCCAGAGATCACAAAGGGGTTTGCTCTGATTATCACACCGGGCAGAGCTTTGAAGCAGTCTGAGCCGAATGAGGGCAGAGTCCCCTCTACCCTTGCAGTGTCCTTTCCCTGGCTGTCTAAGAAACAAATGAGTTTTTAAAAATTTCATATACTCTCTTTGGTTTCACAGGCTAGCTAGTAAGATACTGCAAAGTTCTCTATTTTGTTTTCCTACGGTCAGATGGTTCTTTTCTCTTTCTTTTCTCCCTGCTCTCTCTGGTGCCTGTTTTTCTAGTTGATTCATCTATTATCCCCCTTTATGTAATTAAATTTCTCTACTCAGTGTGTCATTGTGCTCAGGCTGTATTGTGCTCTGTCACCTCCAATTCCATTCCTTCAGAAACTCCACATCCCAATTCCTCTTTAAAGTTGCTTGCTGAAGCATTTGTTCTTTCAGCATCCCCATACATTTATAAACTGGAGATTAGTTCACTTTGTCTGACTTCCAAAGCCATTTGCTGCTTGAGACCATTTCATGAGCTTGTCTATTCATGTGGATAAACAACCAAAAAAAAAAAAACCCACAAGAAAACAAAACAAAACAAAACAAAAACATCTATACTGTGAATTAGGAAGAATAAACAACAATTGCATGGAACTGAATATCAGTGAGGGTAAAATTAGTAACAGTCACAGTTTTTGCTGATGCTGCCCCTGCCTGAACTATTTTACTCTGACATACCTTTAGACAGTAGGATTTCACAAGTTAAAAGGATGATATACCTTTTTAGTAGAACCAAGTGATGTACCGTAACATTTAGCTCATCATTCCAGCATTTCTATCCTGAAGAGTCCCTAAACTCACAAACTTCTGTCTAGATGATTAATCTGAATACTCTGCAGTTCCCCAAAGCAGTCCATTATTTCCCACAAAGCCTTTTAAACCTTCCACTAAATTCAGGATTTTGAAGTGATGTCTGGCTAACAGATGTGCTTGTTCTGACACTTTCAGATATCTTCCCTCAAAACAAGAGTCCTTTCAACAATTAAAATTCAAGTCAATGGCAAAATTCCTATTGATTTAAAAAGATATGTTCAACTCTTGAAATAAGGAACTGAGCCTGTCAGTCACTTTGTATGTAACATCAGAATAAATACAGAAATTCCAGTCTCCATGTGTGTCCATCAAATTGTTTTCATTGTCTGCAGTTTAAAAATATGGCAAAAGGGAGATTTAAAAAAAAGAAAAAAAATTGAAATGGTTTACAGGAGAAATGAAGGCTGAAGTTAGATGTAGCCCAAGAAGCTATCATGAGCAGCAGAAAGGCTGCAAGGTGGTCTTCTTTCCCTTGAGAGTGGGGCTTTGAGCACCCTGGTCTATTGGAAGGTGTCCTTGTCCGTGGCAGGTGGTCTGGAAATAGATGATCTTTATTTAAGGACCCTTTCAACCCAAACAATTCTATGTTTCTGTGATCAGATGTGACATTTATGGCAGCCTCCTCAGCAGATTTCCACTCCTCTGAAATGGTCTCACTCAATTTGCAAGACATCACACACCTGATTTCGCTGCTTGAACCCCCTTGGATCTGCATTTCTGCTCACACAGATGTACAGTGCTGAAACCTTCCAGGCTTTAGGGTCTATACCCACAGTCTGCAAGACCCAGAGGAAATCTGCATCATCTCTATGGAACCACAAATAGCATAAAAGCAGATAGAGGTGAGGACCAGAACTTTTTGTGTCTCTGGTACAAACCTCTATGTGGTAGATGCCTCATCACAAACTAATGATCTGTTGGAGAGAGAAGAAGGAGACCAGGTGTATCACTGAAATCTTAGAGAAACATTTGCCAGCAGAGCTCCAATTCTGGTCAGGGAAACTTAACAGCCTTAAACACCACAACTGACTAAATAAATGTCTTATAATTTTATAAATGACAGCAGGAATGACTGCAATTATGCTTATTAGCAGATAAAAATGTCTCTAAAGGATTGGATTGGGGGGGCTTATAAAGCAAAACAGGAAACAGGCTCATTGAATACATCTGCGGTGCATGGTTAATCTAAGCCTTGCGTACGTTCATTTTCCATGCCAAGCATGATCAGTATAAGACATGATTATAGTCTATCAGTTCGAGGGGTTAGAGCTTGAAATACTATAGAAAACTAGCTTAAAATTATAATCATGTTAAGATATTATACGTATTTTCTTAAAGATCTGCTTAGCAATTTAGTATTTTGACTGCTTCAACAATATTCCCAGAATCAAGCCTTTAAAATTAACTACTTCATTATTTGCTAAGGATTTTTCTGAAGTCAGACTAGGAAAAAAGTTGCAAGTATGTTACAAGTTCTCTATAACCTGCTCGTGCTGCATTCAGTTTGATTGAAATTCCACATAATTTATTTTTTTACAGCCTTTAAGAGTGGTAGGAATAGGAAAGGGAAAGTAAGAGATATTAATCAATCATACTTCAACGATTTTGATATTTAGGAAAAAATCAGGGACCCAGAAAGAAAATATTGATTGATTTCAATATCTCAGGGATTTCAGATTTCTTATTTATTTGCTTAAATTGTAGATAATTACTAAAGTACCTAATTGATAAAATAACTGGGCAGAGGTAAAAATAAATCACTAATGATAAGTTAGCCACCAACAAAACCAGTATTTATCCTTTTAGAAAGTCTTACATCAAGAGCAACTTGCCTTCCTGCCGTCAGAGCCTGGCACCATTCCTAATTTCTATACAGGGAAAACCATAAAACACATTCCACAGGCAGAGGAAGATATGAGGTACGGGACCCCCAAAAGCAGTTTGCAAGCTGGACATCACAAACTCTCTCAAGGATCCTGCTGGTGTAGTGCTCAGCTGGGCCGGGCCGGGCTTGCAGCTGGGACCTGGGTGAGCGGCTAACCTTGGCCTCCGCGGTGCGATTCGGCGGCCATTCACCGGGATTCTCCCGGTGCCAGTGCAGCCCCGCTGTGCATCACACGCCATCCTCCCTGCCCAGCCCCAGCTGGGAGCTCGCAGCGCCCACGGGCCTCAGCTCAGCTCCGCGCTAAAACCTTCCCTGCGCTGGTAGGGCCGGCTCTGGAAGGTGGGTGAGCATACCCGGAGTCCTAACTTAAGCTGCATCCATCACCACAACTGAAATGCTTGGATTTTTTTTTTTTTTCCACATCTCAAAACCTGCCAGGATCTTGCTTTTTATTAATATTATTATCATTATTTTCCCCTAATGTGCAATTCCTGCATCAGAAAGATCTAGCTGGGTACCATGTTTGAGATGCTAAAGCTGAACGAATTCTCTAGAAAGATTCAGCATTCACTTGCTCAGAACGGCAAGTTTCAGTGAGATTTTCCTTGCTTTAATCGGTTTGAGCTAGCTCTTTGGCATTGTCTTATAAATAATAGAAGCTACACACTGCTCTGCTATAACATCATTCATCTAAGGATCTCATAACTTAATTAAGAGGGACACTGTCAGGTTAAAAATCATATATTTTTCATTAAGTAATTTCCTTATCTATGTTACTAATAACATTTTAGGCTATTAAGCTGGAACAAATTCTTAAAATCTAATTTAACATCTACTACTAGCATGTATATATTATATATACACACATCTGGTTTACTCTCTGAGATATTAAAACAGATGTGCTAGCTTTACTTTTGTTTTAAGTTGGTTTCATTTACAGATTTTCATGCGTGAACAAGGCTCTTCCTTCAGAGTGGTATAAACACTCCACAAGAACATTTATATGCAAACAAAAAACTGTATTAACATCCAAGAAAATAAAACATATGTTTTTGTTAATATAAGACTTTCAAGGATTCAACAATAAAACTTTATTTTTCGAGAAAAATGCCTAACATTGTATGGTGGTTATTTTCACTTTCTCTAAAGGGAAGGTGACAAGTACTATTTCTGTAGTGCTTAATTATGGGAGAGCACAAATCTGTTTGCTGTGAGGGAATACATCATTAATAAATTCATTCCGCTATATTTGGGCCTCTTCAGATAACCAGAAATGTGCTGTTACTTCACGGAGGCTTAAAGCAAGGCTTGCTTTTTGATGGGAGAAGCTAGCTGTGGGGAAAGTTTGCATAACGAAGCTTCTACCTGTCAGAGTTTAGCTCAACTCTAAGTTGTTGAAGCCTACGTGGCGCTGCCGTAATAGGGGGACGGTCGCTAAAGCGCTGCGGGGTCCCTGGGAATCGATATAAATAAAGTGTAACATCAAAAACCACACTGCGTATCCTTCCAGGCTTCACTTAATACAGGGTAAAACTAAGACACATGATCAAAGTCACACAGTGAGTTGATGATAAAACCAAAACAAAACTCCATAGCCTGCACCATTCATTCCTCACTGAACCACTCAGTTTCTTCCTGACGTTTCAATGTATTCCATATCAGGAACAACAACTAAAAAAGCTATTTTTTCTTTTACTGCTATCTGTTATTATTTGTTATTTTACTGCTAGCTAATACAGCAAGAAAGATGGGGGTTTGACTTGCAGTAGGCCATTTTGCTTCTCAAGAGATTCCTCCTCTTTCTTCCCTTCCCTAGGTTCAGTGATCAGCAGAGCAGGTGTTCACTTGCAGATCCAGAGCTCCTGACACAAAAGGAGTTTTATATTTCATTTTGCTTTTCAATGGTCCGTTGCTCAGACATTGGTCCCAGAAGACATTCTGCCAACTACTAAACTTTTTAAGCAGCTGGGGGGTTGAAATGAGAAGCAGGTCATGGAGTCAACAGCACGAGTCAACTCTGTCGACTGTTTAAAAAGAAAACTGCAGTAAGACTGGAAAAAACAGAAATAATAAAAACATACAGCCAAAAGGCCTCTCAAGAGCCAGTGAGGAGCCATGGATGTGTGCTAAAACCAGCCCCGAAGAATGGTGGTACAACCTGATAGTCACAACTGAACACAATGCTATTGTGCACAAGACTCCCTGAAATGAGAAACACTAAGGTTCTTGAGCTTAAATGAGACTGCCTTCAAACTCAGCTGCAAATTCTACCTGCTCAAGGCTAACACATTTCACATTGCAGAGACAATATGAAACTAGGCCAAGGACCACCTTCTATGACAGGAATAATTAAAGAAACATTATTCTGCCTGAAAACGTGCTTTATGCAGTAAATGTGTGAGCTTTCAGAGGTACACTTTCACTGGCTGGTTGCAGTAGTGGGACTTTAGTGTATGTTTGTTTGCTCATTGTTTGTTTGTTTGTCAAACCTCTGATAACCTCTGCTAAAACTTTCACTATTTCACATTAACAGCATTTTATGTCAGGGTCAGATAAAACTGCATGAGAGTCATAGTTTTCAAAAAGGGCAGGAGAGTGTATCCAGGCTGCTACAAAATATGGATCCCAAAGACAGAATTTTCATGTTACACCTATTCAGGATCCAGGACACAACAGCTTAGAACCCATGGCATGGGTCTGAATGGTGGCATTCCTGTATCATCTGCCATCCAGAAAGTTGCTTCATGGGTTTGGTTAAGTTTTTCAGATTATTGGTTTCGTAATTAGTAACGCGTGGGACTTGTTTTGAGTGACAGTGCTTTAGCACTGTGAAGTCCAACCATCATTGTGTACGTCTCAGCCAAGCCAGCCGGGGACAACAGATAGGATAATGCTTTTCAAAACCGCATTTGTGTCTTTATGTTGTTGTCTTAAAAGTATGAGGTCTGATTAATCTGGCATTAATGTGTATAATTGTCTCATTAATCAGCACAGCCCTTTTTCAGCTCTATGTATGCTTCAGCAGTGCATAAATTGTAACATGATGGTATTTTTCAAGTAAGGCAATTTTTAAATGTCACACACACATATATATGTCTGAAGATATCTGCCTTCCTCCCTTGCTATTCGTAAGACCAGCATACTGAATTTAAAAGGGAGCTTGCTAGTACACCAAAATCAATCCTTAGAGCCAAGTACAGCTATCACCCTTCATGCCCACTTTGCCTGCTCTAAGGCTTTGTTAATGCCCAGAAAGCAAATTTAGTCCTGTATTTCTAGGCTTAGGGAGATTTTTCTTAAAATTTAGAAACAAATCCTTAGTTCATGGATTTAAAAATACTGCTGAAGCCAAAGTAAAAAGAAAACCCCAACACATTAAGACTTGCTACAACTTAAAGTTCATATTTACTGTAATTACCAAGGAAAAACGTCACAGCAAACCAGCTGTAGCTATTTATAAAGGAATATAAGACTGACTCTGGGGTCTGATATCCTTTTCTCAAGGACAGGCTGAGCACACAGGGAAGATGTTCACAGTATGGTACTCTTAAACTGCTAAAGTGATTAGCCAGAGCAACCAGGAGCCAATGGCCTCAACCCTTTCCACATAAAGGCTAACAAATTCAAGTTGTCCATTACACTGAAATAATCCTTGTAGGCCCCAACATGGTGATATTCTTTACAGTGTCCAGTTCAAAGGTGTCGCAAAACACAGGTAGTGTTAAAAAACAGGTAGCTAAAACACAGGTAGTTGGTTTTTCAGAGCTGAGCACTAGCAACAAAATACTTTTGTTTTCAGTGCTGATTACACAGGAAACCAAATGAGTTTCTGTGTTCGAGCAGCAGAAAGCAAATATGATTGCATTCCACACCTCTCTCTCCTTTGCCCATCCTTGGGCTCACACAAGCACTAATTCTCCCCCTCAGATACACACCGGCTCATTCACTTCCTTCCTTCCTCTTGCATTCCTCCCGCCTCTGTGTCCATAACCAGCTATGCACTCATGGTTTAACCAAGTGTTTATATTCTTCCTTCCTGCTTCACCCCAGCCAGGTGGGTTCTGACAGGTTGTGTGTAGCCTGGTAAGGCATTTTGTGCAGAAATGCCCTGCAGGGAATGGGTCCCTCTAGGGTTCATGCAAAAGACCAAAATGGTCTACATTTACATTTACAAATGGTCTACATTTTACATTTTAAAAGACTTTTGGTCTACATTTGACTATCATCAGACAGTACAACCACTAATTATAACTTCGCCTTGTCCCTCACCTCTCCCTGAACCAGTTTCCTCTCTTCCCTGTGAGTAGAGTTAGAGACAGTGGAATACATCCTTTGGGTATGTAAGGAAGGCCTCCTTCATTAAATGCTATGAAGTGCTTTGCTATCCTCAGAAGCGTGGTGTTATTTAAGTGCTAATCACTCTAGTCTTCAGTACGTCCAAAATTATTTTACTTGCTACCAAAAAGCTCCATTGTCACACATTACATTGCTGTTGCACTGAAAAATAATTAACAGCCTACATTTTGGGGTCCATTATTTCAGATGTCTGCCTGATTAGGGAATTATCCAGCATTCCCAAGTTTTCAACAGAGAAATTAGAGAACATTAAAAAGGTAGGCCAGGGAACAGCTCTATGAAACAACTCACACAAAGAATAAGAAAAGAGACCATTCCTTCCAAGCACTAAGACAAAACAGTAGCTAAAAGTCCAGGCAATCTGATGTAGCAAGCAATCTATATGATAATTTAAGAAGGTAATTTTTTAGATAGAGTCCCAAAGATTATCAAACTCAAGTATTCAGTAAACCATTCTTAACCAGACATCCTGAAAGTTATGAAGAACAGCACATAATGCTCAAAACAGAAAGTACAACGTATGGTGATCCAATTTTCAATTTCAAGCAACATATAAAATAGGATGTATACAAGAGAAACAATCCCTAGTACTTGGAGCACTAGAAAATGAGGAATTTGCTGTCTCCCCTCTTGCTTGTTCAGAACCTCTTCAATTCCTTTCCTCTCTAGATGCAACCAACTCAATCATCTTGAAGTCTAGCTAATACACTGGTATAAGTCAGAGAAACAATATCCTTGACTGACCTCAACAAAACCAGGTGTGGCTGAAACTGCATCAGTTTGATGAAATTTGAAACTATGGCCGAAACTGGCCAAACAGACCTCAGACTTCAGTGCCCACCAGGGTAAGATCTGCATCACTTCTTTATCCTTCAGAGCTTCCACATTCAGTTATCTAATATTGGGCAAATATTTGGATTACCAAAAAAAATGCCATCAAACCACCCTTCCCCCTAAAAACCTCAAACACCACGACAACAAACTTAAACCGTGAAAACCCTAGGTGAAGTACCAGTGATACAGAAAATTCAATAAATAAATAAACCAACCTCCAAAGCTTTCAACACATATATAAGTAAGCTGCAAATTTGCACAAGAACAAATCTTTAGTTGAAAGGAGAGGAGAAAACGTCTTAGAAGACGGTACAGGTATTTTAAGAACCTGAATCTCAAGATCAAACAGCCTCTGAGGCACAGAAGTCTGGAAAGGGGCATCTTTCAAAGACTCTTTCCTTACATTCCAAACTGGTGGTTTGAGGCTTTTTTTTCCCTTACTGTCTCAAAGCTGTAGAAAGTCATCTTTCTTTTCTTTCCGGCTCCGACTCCTGACTTCCAACGCTGCCAGCCAGGCCAGCACCCAATGCACTCTGCCTCCAGCCACTGTGGAATTTCTCACCCTGGCACCACATGCCCAGCTGTGCTCATGGAACTGGAAAATCTGACGGCATTGTCAAAGACACAGCTTGGGATAATTGTTCCTCATAGTTCCTCTGTCAGTGAATAGTCTCATATTCTTCTCACAGGAAAGCCACTATACCTTTCATATTCCTCGGCTTGCAGCCACAGAAGTCCTCTCTGCCATTAAAGCAACAGTTAAATATATTATAATGTGAGAAAAGGTTTAAAAATCTTGTGCGGATTAAAGCCAACAACACCATAACTGTATCTGGTTTAATAAGTTCTTTGTGCAGAATAAACATGGGAAGGAAAGAAAAAAGAGACCAAAATGTATCTATGTTTATGTAACACAGATGGATGTGCTTCATGCCTGTAAAATCCTTACTTTATAAATCCAATACATAGCTTACACTTGGTGTTAATGCAAGAAAGAAAAATCACTATTACACTACAAACGCTTTGGGGTAAATTTTAAACAAAACATAGAAAGAAAAGCTGTGCAGTAACTCACAGCCAGGCAGAGATCTGGCAGTCACACAACAGATCCCAGTACGAGGAACGATTTTCACCTCAGATTCACAATTTCCACCTTCAGATCAATCCAACCTTGGTGTCTATCTAACCTCATTGGAAGGCCACTGTTACCATCGTACCTGAGCTGCCCTCGACGTCCAGTGCCTCCATCCCACTGTCCCTGGGAGGCAGATCGTGCTGCTTCCCCAGATTCTCTGGGAGAGAGGTGCCAAAGTATGGGACAGCTCAGGGTTGAGCTGTTTCAGGCTGGTACAGTGTTCAGTTTTCCTCTTAAGTACATGTTATATGGTTTGGGGATTTTTTTAGGGATACAGAACTGAAATAAAGATGCCAAAATAATCCTGCTCGCTCCAGCAGGACAAGGGCTGTACTTTCTAATATTTTCCACTGATTTTCCTCTGTTTTGCCCTGTCCCCTGCCACAGCCAGTGATGTTGCACCTGATTACTTGCCAGTAATACTTTTACTTTTATTTTTGTTTTTATTTTCATTTTTATTTTTAATGCTATCCAATGCTTAAACTGTCTAAACCAAAGTCATGACTGGAGGTACAATTCTCTCTACTGCTTCCTTCTGCTCCTTTAGCTACAAGGTAAAGGGCAATTGCTATTGGAAGCGGAATAAGCAACATTCCTACTCTACCCAGAGAACTTTCTGGGCACAGTTTGTACACAATGACAGTTTCTCTGAGAATTTTTCCACCCTCTTATCTGTGCATGCTCCTGTAAAGGCAAGCCTTGTGCTGATCTCAACACTTTTAGGTGAAAGCTCATGCTAATAGAGCATATTAAGCTACCACCTCTAGCTGGTTCCAGACCAGGCCTGATCTCCCATCAAAAAAAGAGACAACTTGAAACCAAAATAATTTAACCAAAGCCACTCAGGTATTACACTGGTATCTCAAAGTCGCTTTGGTGATCCAGAAAACATAAATAAATAGCCGATGCTCAGTGTGGGAAGCAATGTGGTTGGCAATACATCAAGTGTTATTCTTTCTTTTGATTACACAGAACAATGTTCATAGTTTCTACCTCTCCTAGTAACCCCAACAAGGGTCCACTCCATTTGTTTCTACACAGAAGCAGGTGTACCCTCTACACAAATCAGTGTGTCTCTTCCAAAAATTAGTCATGATGCAAGGCGATTAAGAAATACCTTAATGACTAAATGGAGGTGCATAAAATCCTTAGGCACTCAACAATTAGGCCAAAAAATACAAACCATGCATAAATAATAAATGTATTTAGTGCAATGAATGCCTTTTCCTATACATTTTGTATGTTATGAATTGAAAGGAATGAAAAAACATGAAGTAGATATAAATACATGCACACACAGAGCGAAAATTATGTGGCCCTTTCTAGCATGAAAAGGAAATTATTAAAAGTTGGATAAACAACAACGGAGGATATGACAGGGGCAGCTGGAGAACCACACTGGGGGACAGAACTTCTAAGTGAATCCACACAAAAAAATGTCTCCCCTGACAATCCGTTGTTCTTCAAAGAGAATAATGATTCTAGAGATGAGTTTGCATTTGTCTTCGGATGTCACAATAAATGCTAAGAAAGCAGCTGAATGAGAGTTATTATTTCCTCTGAGCAACGAAGGATTTGGGTAGACTGTCAGAACACCAGCACCCGCAATCTGAGGGCAGATACAAAGCAACAGCCAGCTAGCAGGGAGCTCAGAATCTGTCCAGGGCCCTGGAAAAGGAAGATGAAAGAGGCCATGGGGCAAAGTGGAGATCTAAGAAAGGTAGAACTAAGGACCACAACTGCAAGGCAGCTGTTAAACCGTGGGGAAATAGGAACACTGTTTGAGAACAGGAGGCATAACGTTTTCCAAGACTAACAGAACACAAATGCATGCAAATTGGCGGAGAATGTGCTCCACAGAGGTCTAGGCTACTTTGTTGGAATAACTCAGACAGTTTGGGGGTACTGGGGCTGCATCCAAGTCCTTACTCTACTCGCACATGTGCTACCCCGAGCACAGCAGGAGGACTGTAACCCATCGGTGCTCAAGAGTATCACAGCTATATTATGGGCTACCTAATCCTCCCTCTCTAACTGAGCGGGCCGGGCACAACATAAATCCAGCCCTACCTCTCAGTAACGAGATGCTTTTCCAACTGGCCCGATGAAGTACTTGGCCTGATGATGACTCCCACAGTCAGATGTGAAATCTACCCTCTGGCTCTCTGTTGGTTTGGCCTCATCGCCTATATACTCTAATACTCAAGACTGCAAGAAATAAAAGAGAGACTCCTGTTTGACTGTAGAAGACAGTATGTTACTGACAACAGGTGAGCCATGTCCTTGGCACCTGATGTTGGCAGAACTGGCCCTTTCCACTGCACACTCTTGCCTGCAGTGCTCCTATATGGAAGAAGAAAACTGTAAATTACACTAAATTATCTTTCAAGACTCTTCAGGGCAGCTGGAAAAACATCACAAGCTGACCTAACAAAGTAGGGTGCAGCCACCCACTTGGTCAGGCTGCTTTGGAGTGTTGGTGTCACAGTACTGAGGAACCTGTTTCACTATTTGCTAACTTCCATGGCGCATCTAAATATCTTTGTTTAATCAGAACTAAGTCTAAAATGGACTATGGATTGTGTTACAAAAGCATAAAAATATGTTTTAAATCCACAGCCCTGCCCTACGCCCCCATACCATTCTATCAAAACATACACGGGAAAATATTTACAAGTTAAGTCTTCCAGCTAAGCTTAGTTTCCTGTATATATTTCAAATGCAATTTCTCAAGAACACACACATACAAAAATCTAAAAATGCAGGTGGGGGCTGCACAGTACTGAGCTTCAAATTTTAGATTTGAATCATGTTATCTTCTTATCCATTGGCTTAAGTCTTTCAGTTTTCCCCACTACAGCTGGGTTGTAGGATAAAGTTCAGACTATAACTGAACAAGGGGGAATGCTGCCTTTTCTGTACATCAAGGTGCTCACAGTTAAGGGGAACTCAGAATCACAGTTTAATTTGGCATTTTCAAAGCTAAGATTTCTTAATTTCAAAGACTGAGGTAAGTCTGTAAATTTCAAAATATCTAGTGCACCATCAAAAACAAGAGAACAGAGCAACTACCAGAAGAGAATCAAGTGCTTATACTAGGACAAAGAAATAACTGATATGGATACTGGATTTGCATGACAAGGCTTTGGTAGCAAGGGGGTTATAGGGATGGCTTCTTTGAGAATCTGCCAGAAGCTTCCCCTACATCCAAGAAATCCAGGGCCAGAGAGCTCCAAAATGAACTCTCCACTGGCCAAGGCTGAGCCCATCAGTGACTGTGACAGCTCCTCTGGGACAATGTGCTTGAAAAGTGGGGTAAAAAACTGCAGAACAGCAGCAGTAGAAAGGAATTAGAATATACGAGAGAAACAACTTTGCAGGCAACAAGGTCAGTGGAGAAAGAGGGGCAGGAGGTGCTCCAGGCACTGGAGCAGCGATTCCCCTGCAGCCCCTGGTGCAGACAATGGTGAGGCAGAACGTGCTCCGGCAGCCCACGGGGGTACATGGTAGAGCAAAGATCCACCTGCAGACCATGGAAGACACCACAGCAGTGCAAACGGATTCCTGAAGAAGGCTACATCCCCTTGAGAGGTCCAGGCTGGAGCAGACTGCTGGCATGACCTGTGAGCCCAGGGACAGAGAAGTCCTCTCTGAAGCAGGTTTGCTGGCAGGACTTGTGGCCCTGTGGGAGATCCACACTGGAGCAGCCAGTTCCTGAAGGGACTGCACTCGGTGGAAGGGGCCCATGCTAGAGCAGCTAGTAAAGGACTGTAGCTTGTGGGAAGGACTCACATTGGAGAAGTTCATGGAGGGTTGTCTCCCATGGGGATGACCACATGCTGGAGTAGGGAAAGAGTGCAAGGAGTCTCTCCCCTGAGGAAGGATTGACAGAGACAACTTTGATGATCTGACCTCAGCCCGCATTCCCCATCCGCTGGTGTCACCGCAGGGAGGGGTTAGAGAAAATCAGGAGTGAAGAGAAACTGATGAAGAAAGGAGGGGTGGGGAGAAGGTGTTTTTAAGATTTGGTTGAATCTCATTATCCTACTTTGATTTGAATTGTAATAAATTATATTAATTTTCCCCAAGCCGAGTTTGTTTTGCCTATGATGGCAATTGCTGATTACCAAGTGATCTCGCCCTGTCCTTATTGCGACCCAAGAGTAATATTTTCTCTCCCCTGTCCAGGTGAGGAGGGGAGTGATGGAGTAGCTTTGGTGGGACCCTACAGACCAGCCAGGGTCAGCACATCACACATGGAACTGGGCTATTCCTCCTTTCACTCTCACAATCCTGTGGTAAACCATTTCACTTCATCTTTGGTTTAATTAAGGAAAAAATTATTGAAAACTCTCATGCTCAGAATGAGAACATATTAATCTTTTGTTCTGAGTAATAAGGTGCAAAGAAATGTAGTCCTGGCAGGATACTAATTTTTGATGTTGTCAATTAAAAAAACTTCTCCTGGTGTTTTGAATGGAAAAATCTCTCAGAAAGTGTTTTTATCGAAGGACCCAGTTCCAAGTCCTGGATTATTAGGTTAAGCTCCATCAGCAGAGAGACCAATATAAATGCTTTTCACACCATCTGCCTTGATGCCTTGACAAAAAAATAAAGAAGAGAAAATACATAAGTCCAAAATTCTCTGATTCTAACCTGTTTCCTTCTAATACAAAGCTGGAAAATTCAGGTCCTAAAAATATAAAAATGAAAAACATGTGGTTACTTTTTTCTTTTTATCTTTCCTCAAAACCTTACAGAACATCCCAAATCACCCAGTGTTTCCAGGACCTCATTTCTTTTTATATTTTGAAATCAGAAAAGCAGCTTTAAGTATAGGCACTAGCAAATCATTTGCTTCACTCCCTTTCGCTGTTTTGAAGAGAGCTCATTACAGTGCATGCATTTTACCTGGTGTTTATTGGGAAGCTCTATACAATTACCAGGCTTTTGATTTTCCTGTTTAAAAACAAATTAGGGTTGTGTGCAGGGCCTTGCAATATTAGGCAGCAACTCCAACAGCTAACGATGGAGGACAGTGCCTCGGTGAAGGTGTTAGCGATCCATCTGGCCAATTAAAAGAGTAACTTAGGCAGAGTCCAATACTATTTCTCAGTTATGGTGGCTGTGACATCAAGACTTGAGAAGCAGTGAGATTTGGTGTGAAACAATCAAGTGAATCCATAGAGAGAAAAATCAGGGAAGAGCTGCTGGAATTTCACAGCAGAGAGGAAAGGAAAAACGCTATCTTGCCGGAGATGCACCTTGACTTATCAACACGAAAGAGGGCTGGATTTCGAAAAAACCAAACCAGCTCAGACATGAAACAGATACTGAAAAAGTCTGTCTTCCTACAGATTTGTAATCAGAGCCTGTGAGCAGCAGACAAGAGGAGTACAATTGTCTTTGGTCTTCTCTCCCGGAACAAAGATAATGTTCTCGGTGAGCAGAAGACAGCCTGTGCTGTGGCCCTTCTGTGCTGGCCAGCCAATGCTCCTCTGCCAAGCATGCTTAGCTGATAAGTACTGCTTGTTTTTCCCTCAGCAGGGGCACTACTCTGGGTTTTTCTCCTCTCCTTAGATATCCATTCTGTAGAAAACAAATCATCTTTTCAGTTCTTTCCGACTCAGCCGAACGGTATCAGCACGCTCAACGGCTGCGTATGGATGTGACAGACAGGCACAGGGACAGGCAGTCCCACAAATTCGGATGAGATAACTTGGTAACCAGTACTCCCGAAATCTGAGGTGCTTACAATCTGAAAGTGGATCCAAACTTTATCTTAAGCCATGCCCAAAGTAAAGAGAGACCAAGGTCTTGTTCCATTTCTGCCCTCCTGTTTCTCCCTCCGTGAGGCCTGAACATGCACTCCTTTCTCTCGTGGATTATTTCTCATGACTGCAGAAGCAGGCCAGCAGGCATTGCCCACCACTTAATTTGGAGATGGATACTGCAAAGAACTACACATATTTGATATCACAGACTATATTCAAACCTTTGTTTTTTTCTTGTCTTGCAGCTTCAAAAGCATCTCACTTGAACTGAGAAGTAAACAAAAACACTTCTTCCCGTCCTTTCCCACCTGAGAAATGACTGTTGCCCTCACTTCGAGGTTAGCACAACACTACTTTCTCATACCCAGTCTCCCATGTCAGCTTTTATTCCTTTCTCTCATCTTTCAGTCATGACAGCAGAAGGAGTTAAAAATCTCGTGCTGTTTTCTGGCCAGTACCTTCTTAAGTATGTCACCCCTCCCCACGCACACAGGAGTTGCACTGCCCTCTCCCTGGATGGTTCCACATATCTGTTCTCTGAAGTTACAGAGATGGGAATGATTTTCCTCCACATGAAATACTGTATAAAGAGTGTGGGTGGGAAATATGCAGTGTAATGGAACTGAAACCCCATAAGGGAAATCAACGCAGGCAGCTGCTGATACACTATTTACTTGGATAAATCATCCATTTTTCTCTCGGGCCAGATGACTTGAGGTATCACCTACCCAGGATGGCAAGTGCAAATATAAATAATAAATAAAACTAACTGAGGAAGAATTCTCACTCTAATGGGGTTTTGTAGAGAACTAAGTTTCAGTTAAACTTAATCCTTGCTGTCTTCTGTGTCTCCAGCAGCAGAAACATCTGGTCGGTTTTAGATTCCCCTTGGATTCCCAACTTCAAAGGGAGTTATAAAGAATAACAAATACATGTACTGGCACTGAAAAAAAAAATTAGAGCAGCAGGAGAGAATGGTAAAATTGTCCTTATTTGACTGCTAGTGACAGGCGCCACAGGCAGAACTGTGAGAAAAAATCTTAACGGCTCAGGCAAATAAGCTTTTTTTTTTTTTTTNTGCAGAAAATAGATTTCAAATCAGATATGTACTAAATAATAAGCAGGAAACTAGGAACTAAATTTTGTTCCCAGCCTTTTCACTGATTGTGCCCTATGTGTACTGCTGACTAAATAACGCAGGTCCAAATTTTGGCTCTTTAAAGTCAGTAGGTCATTGTAAAGTATGGCCAGAAACAATGACTGTCACATGCACTTTTCAAATCGTACTTCAAAACCTCCAGGAACAGGGGTAGGTAAGCAAACACAGTAACAGATGTCTGCAGCTCTCTGTCTTTCCTTTACTCTCTGGTGGCTGGAAAGTGAATGCTATGCTCCTTTCATGAATGCAGCACACCAGCAACTATTTATGACATGTTTCTGTCCTTACGTGCAGTGAAAAGAACCATCTAGCTTCACCCTGTACTGCTGAATCAGTGCACTCATGAAATAATCACATCCCATCCCTCACTTCATCCCTGCAACATCATGACCTCCCTTTCCCATTTACTGTTTACCACTTCAGTCATAGGGTTAATAAAATATATGTAATATGAAGGATGTGTGAGGATTCAGAAACCTGTGTGAAGCCTCTCACCTGCTAAACATTAACTCGTGCTGCATGAACATTAACTCTTGTATGAAAACAGAACTTGTTACACACTTTCATCAAAACTACAGACTCCTAAATGCCTGGCATCATGTAATGCAAATTTATGAGATGGATGCCAGAGAGGAAAATTACAGAATAGGCTTTTGCAAATAGTATTAAA
>WAAG01093676.1:0-20415 GCA_013390105.1 Tichodroma muraria
ACGGAACATGCCACTCAGAAGCTTTGTTGCTCCATACCTGGGCTTGGCTGGGAAGGCTCTGCCTCAGAGTCACTTCCTCCTCCAGTGGGAACTCTCTCCACCCTGTTGTTTACCACAGCATCATCTTCAGTCCTCTCTGTTGCGATGGTTCGCTGGATGTTTTGGTACCTAGATACATTCATAGAAAGGAACAAGATTTAGTTAACAGGGTGCTTTCTGTTGCTTCTACCTTAACAATCAGCTCTGTTTCTGAATGATTCCAATATTTCTATCTTCAGTGTACAACAAAGTAAGAACACAGCTGACTCTTCTGCAGCTGGTCACACTTGGACCAAGCAATATTCTGCAAACTTGGCATTTTTCAGTGACTAACAAAGAGCCACAGAGGGTGACAAGTCAGGAATACGCAAACTTTAGACACACATTTAGGTTATGTGTTGCTACTTTGAGGCTTCCCTTTAAAACATCTGGACGCCTGGAACCTAAAACTAGAGGTGGATCATGGTTCCTCCTCTCATTTAGCCTTATGGAAGCATAACCAAAGAAGTAAGGATCAACCCCGTGATGCGCTGAGCAACCTTCAGTCTTATCAAATTACTGGATGCACATCCTGAATCCTGAAAAGGTAAAGGAGTCCAATCCTAAATACTTTACCTGATGAAGAAATAATAGCCTGGCATGTTTTGAATACACACATCAGGAATCAAATTCTCCTTAACTTGTTCGCTCATAGTGACAGATGAACTGGTGAACATGTTTTCTTTGGTTCTATTGGCAAATTATGAATATGTCTTATGTGTATAATAAATGCATTTTATACAGAGAGAGAGAAGGAAAAGAAAAAGAAAGCATAAGGACAAAGAAAGAAAGAACTAGAAAGAGAAAGAAAAGCAAAGCTAGAAAACACTCTCTTAATTATTTTAATTAGCTTTTATTCCATCACAATATTTTTAATCCTTCTTTCTTCATGGCATTTCCATGTGTTTTTGAAACAGAATGGCTTTACTGCCTGCTTTTAATCTGATCCAGCATTGTTTGTCTTTCATTTTTCTGACTTTGACTCTTTTCTTTCCTCAGCTCAAGCTCTGANTATAATGTATCTCCAGAACAACAGCCTTCTGGTTTCTGTGGCAGACAGCTTGCTTAAGTGGCAGCCAAATAGTCTGAGCTTTGACATGGCTAAATTCCTCTTGAAGATCAATGCTAAATGGCAGAGAAGTCATGTAAATCCCTTGAAAGAATCTACATTAAACATTCACTTTCTTTAGGTTTTTTTCTTTGTTTGTTTGTTTTTCTGTTTGTTTTATATCAACATGGCAGATTAAGGCTTCATGAGCAAACCTATAATGAAAACAANATTCCAAATTAGAAGTTAGTCATGAGTAAGTTCCTCAAAGTGACACCGCTCATTAAAGACAAAAGAGTTAGGGTTTGGCTTTTTGATGTCTCAAAAGACATCATCTCCAGTAGCTCACTGCAACCCAATCTTAGGCAAAAGGGCTGGAGATAATTAAGAAAAACTAATCAAAGTTTTAACAGATTTGTACTAAACTTTCACAATGCTATGTGTCCCCCTCAGTACTCAAAGTCATTTTAAGCTACATTTAGTATATACACCAAAGCAAGAAAACAAGAAAACAAGAAAACATCCATCTTTACAAGGAAATTCTGATAGAAGGTTTTGCAACAGCGTGAATTTACTCCTGCTTTAAACCCTCTGTTTTAGACCTACATTTTACAGCTTTATTCACTTGACTGCAGGCAACTGAATGAACTTTCCATTCCAGTACTGGAGGAGTTTTACAACACCCACTTGCAATAGAAAGGAAAGGGAAAAACAACCACAAAACCCCCCAAGTTCATATAACCAAGGGATATAAGTACACATATAGAAAACCCCTGTGCCTTCAGTTTAATTAGATGGTAGAAAATCCCCACTGGCAAACCTCAAAGAGCAACACCAGCTGTATGCCAACAAAAGGCTATGCATTTCTTTTGCGTCTCAATACTATAAAATCACCTTATATAAATACCAAGAAAATGCCAAAGTAATTGGAGAAAACACTGGAAGTGCAAAAGTTATGGGAATGCCTCTGGAAATTTCAGTCTCCTTTCATAGTGATTTGTCAAAGAAATGGAGCTTAAGAAGTATCACGCTGTGGCTATCCTAACCATGACAGTTATAATTTATGTTATTATCTTTCAAACTAGTGCAAAGACAAGTGTAGACATACATATGCTGCAAAGTATCCTCTCAACAGAACTTGAACAACAAGGGCTGATATCTGCTTGGCCAACAAGTAAGCAAGCCAGGTAGTGATGCAGAAAATGAGCAAGAGCCTTTAAAATTAGAAGTATGGATGTCTCTTCGGTGTTTGCCCAACACCTGGATTCCAGTTTTGCATTCCCTGTATCCTCAAGTGGCTCGTACAGCTAAAGGGAAGCTTGGAGCACAGAAGGAAAGCAGGACTAGGTTTAATCACAGCTATGGGTTTTTTTCAAGCTGAATTTCCAAAGCTTTGTGGTTTTGGCTGGGCTGGAAATACCAAGCTTCCTTGTAATATTTTGGTCTTTCCATTCCCTTCCACAAATTAAACCAGGAAGCCAAAAAAACCCAAAAAAAGTAAATTTGTTTAAAAGAAAAGTCACCAAGCTTTTTCAAACTACGGAGTAATGTTGAGTCCAAATTTTGTTTGAGGTTAGAGCAAAAGTTCAGGCTGCTGCTAATTCTATCAGCAAGGTCTGTGTTTGCTGTTGCCTCACCTAAAATGATTCTCAGGTGTGTTTGCTGGAAAACATTTCAAATCATTAAGTTTGAAACACAACAAAACAGTATTTCTGAAGAGGGCTTAAAACAAAGTCCAATCCTCCAGAGTGCTGATAATAACAACTAATGAAAAGTAGCTTTCCTGACATTCCTGAAATGTGGAGACATGAACTGTCTGAAATTAGATTTAGAACTAGAATAACTTTAAAAAATGTAACAGCCAGGTTAAAACTCCAGAAATTACTTGCCACTGGGCAAATGCCCAGGAGATTCAGAATGAATCCCTTTTATTAGAATCTTAGGAAAAGTTCACAGGTAACAATAGGAGATCTTTATATTCAACTTCTCAAATCAATAGAGCTCCCTGGCAGAGAGGAGAGAATCACCAGCTTCTTTCCTTAGTCCCAAGAATCCATGACATTTCATGTTTAATAAACTGCAAAGTCTCTGATGGAACTTGCCTAAGTAGAGATTTGCTACTGCTGAAAACTCTCCATACTTCTCCCTTTGTAACTGGATATATGAATACTAAAAGCAGAGAGATTCAAAGAATATCAATCTTATTAACTTTCAATTCCCAACCCAAACCAGTGATAATCAAGTAATATCCAAGACAGCCAGCCAGCCAGCCAGCCTACATGAAAACACTGAATAATATGAGGGAAGAACACAAAGACGATGCCTACCCTTCAGCTTCTGCTGTGATAGCTGGTTTAATGATTAACCTGCATTAACTAACAGAATGGTAAATCACTCTTATAAGCACTTATTCCTTTCATGGTTGTTCTGCACTTACATGAGTTCAACATTAAAAAAAAAATAAAAATAAAAAAAAAAATTATATAATGTATCTCCAGAACAACAGCCTTCTGGTTTCTGTGGCAGACAGCTTGCTTAAGTGGCAGCCAAATAGTCTGAGCTTTGACATGGCTAAATTCCTCTTGAAGATCAATGCTAAATGGCAGAGAAGTCATGTAAATCCCTTGAAAGAATCTACATTAAACATTCACTTTCTTTAGGTTTTTTTCTTTGTTTGTTTGTTTTTCTGTTTGTTTTATATCAACATGGCAGCTTAAGGCTTCATGAGCAAACCTATAATGAAAACAAATACTGAGCAAGTTCTCTCATTTCTGCAAGACATAACACGTTATGAAATATTACTCAAAATAATGAATTTTGGTAAAAAAAAGGTTTATTCTTTGAGAGTGTGTTGATGGTGTCAGTTTAAGTTGGCCCAGTTCTCCCAGACTGCCTCATTCAGAGCACAGCAGCTCCCAAATTATTCAAAGTACTCTGAAAAGAGCACTTTTAAACACTGCATCCTTTTCTCAGCTGCAGATCTTTCTCTGAGCACAGAGGAGAAGGCAAAAAAAAATTTGTGGCATCTTACATGCTATAATTAAATATAATTTCATCTTACTTATACTTTTCTAGAAACAGCATCATTATAGTAAGCAGGAAATAAAAAAAAAACCCCAAACCCTCTTTTTAAGCAAAAAAAGGAAGATTTTTGACCATTTATTTTTTTCTTTCCTCTCAAATTCAGTCTAAAAAGCAAGCATGAGAAGAAAATGATAAACAAATCTATGTGTGGACTAGTGAAACAAAGCTAAAATACAAACAATATTAAGAGGTATCTTAGCCAGCTCAGAATGAACTGACAGATTTACAGGGCCCAATGCAACACTAAGCAGACTGGTCTACCTCTAGAAATGCGCACAGTCCTATTAGCGTGGAAAAGCCAGCTCCTGGAAAAGGAGACAGACCTTTCAACAGGCCTAATTAGCTTGGGTAGAAATGCCACACGGATACAGCAGCAATTCCAGTAGCAGTCAGGCCCAAAAAGCTTTGCAGCACAGCACTAGGTGCCGACCCATCAATACCACTCCTACAGTTAGGTAGCAGTGTACTACTATACACTTCTTCTAGTAGTTATTTCAGAAAAGTTTTCCAAAAGCCTCCTCTTGCTGTTAGAAACATTTTGCATCATCATTCACCCAAGAGCACTTTTCTTGTGGGTGGGTTTGAGCAGCAGACACCCACAGCAGGCAAACCAGCAGGCTGGAAGAGAGCTGCAGGAGCGACAAGAACTTGGACAAGGTGGGAGTCAATGCGGTGCACTGGAGAAGGAAGGGAGCTACTGGAGCAGTGTGGAAAAAGCAAAGCACAGATGTCGGAGGAATTCAGGTGCAAATGCTCACCGGCGGTTCAGCTGCTCCATTTGCTGGATGGAGCCAGACCTGTGGATCCCGTCTGGCGTTGCTGCGGCTGTGGGCCGCTGCCACGTGGTGGTGCGGTTGACATGATCCACGTAGAACACTCTCCCGTGGCTGTCTATCCGAGCTTCCCAATCTAGGGTTGGAAAAAAAGGGAGGGGTGATGCTGTCAGTGTGATGCCTTCCAGAAAACCTGTGTGTGGGAGGTATCTACAGATACATACAGATACACACACATACACAGACAGGGTATATACACACAGGAGATACTATACATATATATATATATATGTATACGTATACATAGCCTACATGCAATTCATATCATGTGTATATATTCAAAGTACACATTCAAGTGTGTATGTATATTGCTTGTCTATATATACATATATGCAGTATATGCATATACAGAAACATTTTATACACAGCACACAGGCCATGGAGTTCACTACCACAGCCCATGAAAAACTAGTGACACATAGGGGCTACATTTTTAAAAGGATGAGGTAATTTTTCAATGAGTGATACTGCTTGGCTGGTTTCACTGCAGGTCGGAGTAGCCACAAAGAACCGACCCTTACAAGAAGATTACACCTGAGCTAATATGGCAAATCCCATGTTGTCTTTTTTGTTATGTTTCAGAACAAACATGTTTCATTTCTCTCCTTTTTGCAAAAGCGGCTTCAAAGGACACCATACAGCAATTAAAGACTTCACTGAAAACTGATCACAGACTTTTTGGACATACCTTAGAAATCTCTCTAAACAAGAGTATTGCTCTCATGAATGCAAACTAGATTGAGAGTTTGCAGAATAATACTGAGCCTTCCATCATTGCTTCCTGCTACTGTTTATGTGGTCCCATGATTGAAAACTAGAAATTATTTGGTATATGATGGCTTGTGGAAAATGGTAATGTAGGTAAAAAAATAGTGTTTGGAACAGAAGAAATTCAGAAGTGAGTTAGCTAGCAAGGCCACATATCAAACTGGTTGGAATGCATGGAGAAGTGGAATAAATTAGGCTTGCTAGTTTCATATTCCCATGTGACCCATCAGCTCATGACATATCTATGTAAATACATGCACATACTTTCTACACAAAAAAGTTTAGATGCAAACCTCACTTGTATTCACACACAAATCCACATATGGTGATTACCTTTGAGGGCAAACACTTCCTCATATTCCTATATTCTTACTATGATACAATCTTCCCTGACGAGTTCACTCCTCCTATGGTTTTCTATGATCAAATTCAGGTTCATCTGAATTTCATACTTTACGTATTTTATTTCCTGTTCTCTAAGAGCAGGATGAAAGTTTCACCTCTTCCTACTGTATCTGGAAACCGATCCTTCATGACCAGTTCCCATCCTTTGAATGCTGGCCTTGGCTAAACCCACTTCCCATGTTTGATCCCAGACAAGTGTAGGCTGTCTGAAGACCATGGCTAGCTGCCCCTGACAGCTGAATCCCATAGACCTTAAAAGATGGATGCTGGGAGTCCTTGGAGAAATTTTCTGTAAGACTCCAAGACAAGAAGAGGCACGCATTGCTTCTTTCAAAGCTGACTACGGGTACCACAGTCCTTAAAGACAAAAACCCTGAAGTCACACCATGGGTACCCATGCAGCAGCTCTCACTGTGAAAATCACTATTTAAGGAGAGGGCTCTCTCTTCCTCCTCCAGGTAAAGTTTCCCAAGGATGTGGTAGCTGTTTTGAGGACAAGATAACAGCTTTGTGAAAATCATGTCTAAAACATAAGACAGTGAAAGAAGCACATCAAATACAACATACACACATTGAGGTAAATCAGATTGACACATGAGGCAGGTCGAAGGCCAGAGCTTTGCTGAGCATGCTGGCACTGGTGGCAGGTGTACCATTGTGGGTGGAAAATGGCCCTTCTGGAGCTATGCATTATCTGCAGTATCCTCAAGGAAATAACCTTGACTAGTTCAAAGACAAGATGATCCAGCTCAACATCATGAAGACCTTCATTTTCCTTGCAGTTTTCCGGCAAAGGATGAATCCTAGCCCTCACTTCACACTACTGCCGTGCCTTGTAACAAGTTAAGAATGATACAGGTCAACGGAGAATTAGATGCTTGTAGGCAGTGCTGTAGAACCACACTCTAGACACCCTAGAGAAGACACCAATTGGTCATATTGGTCTAAAGCCTGCTGATGGATGCTTAGCAAGAATAAATATATCCAGTTACACAGCCAAACAAGGTTTTATAATCCATCCCTGTGCACTACCAGCTCTACAGGCTATTTTGCACTGTCTAATTAAATACAAGTTAGAGTTTCTAAGCTTCTAAGTGTGATATTTGGAAACTTGGGAATAAGGAAGCTTGTCCAGGACTTGGAGATCACACTGAAAACATCAGGTCAGAGTGGATTTTGACTTCAGGAAGGCTGTCTCTGTCAGCTGTGTCAGACATACAGCAGCAGATGTACAACAGAGATATGTACAGATACGAACTACACCTGTCAGTGAGTGTTGCTTTATTCACTGCTTTATGGGTATGTCCACCTGAAACCGTGGGCTGACACTGGCATGCTAAAATATTACAAACTGTGTGTCTCATGCTCCTTGCAATAGCATTTCTAGTTAGCTGAGTAACACTCTTTTGGTCACGTGGGGAGGCTGTCAGAGGGTGGCAGGTACAACTTTAGCTGCACACAGGTAGCAGGTGTATTCCTACCTTCCCATAAGAAAGCCCGTAAGTCACACAAGTCACTGAAGCTGCCTGAATACAATACCAGATTTATGGACAGATGGATGGATACCTGCATAGTGAGACAGACTGACAGGTGAACAGACAGGCAGAACACTGCTTCCAAGATGTGCTCAAGTCCCTTCACGCTACTTCAGGGGCAAAGGTGATCTAGGAGACAGCCAAATCTCCTCAGGGTCTTTTCTTAAGTTTTCCAGGTAAAATAAGACTGTGACTACTACAAAGACTAACCTCTATCTAACTTTCACAGTAAGAGCATGCTAGAGCCTGGGCTAGGGATATGACAATACTGGTTCTGTTCTCCAGTGATCCCCCTCCATCAGCCAAGTCATATTTCACAGCAAACTCTGAAACTGCTCTGATTTATATCAGAAGATGCAACTTTTCCTGGCAGGACCATGAGGGCAAAGAAAATATGTTGTCTTTTCCTCTCCAAGCTCAGCCACACCTTCGGCAAAGAGCAGCTCTGAACTGGGCACATGTATTTTTCTTGGCTTCAGTTCTGTAGGGTTTCCAAACACAGGCATAATAAGGGGTGACTGGTAATGCCGTCATGAGGCCGTGCAAACACTGCAAATCTTGTATTAATCTAGTATCAGACATAGCATTCAGACTGGCCATTATGAAACTCCTACATAAATAACGAATCTGTTCTACTTTACTTTCCCAAATAAAACTGTCTGAAATTAAATTTCCTCCCCAAGACCAGCTGTTGTGGAGTTATGATGAAACCAAAGTATTCAGAAAACTATTCAAAATAGAAAGAAGACTGTCCAGAAGATTCTCCTTGACCTAAGTAAAATCAGTCAATGCTGAACTTGTAGCACTGGCAGATTATCTTCCCCTCTACTTAGAGATGGAAGCTAACAATGCACGTGAGAAGTAAGCCAGCTTTAATGATATAACTTGGGTTTAAAATAGAAAGTTTTTTCCTTTCACATGATGGAAGAACTATTTATCTAGGATTAGGAGTTATTAAAGACACTGAGATAGTGATACTGAATTTAAGGAGAAGAAAAATTACTAGATTAAGGTTATGGTTTTCATTTTGAAATTACATTAAAATTCCATGGAGACTTTTTGGAAACCAGTTTCCTAAATGACATTATTAAATTCAAATTTTTTCCCACTCAAAATTAACTTAGTACATCATTCCTATTAAGATCAATATATTTAAACCCACAGTGTCAGCCTTTATTGTAAAAATGGTGTTATATGCTAATGCTGAAACGAAATCCTTCAAAGGGATATCACTTCTGTACTTTATCATCACATATTGCATTTCATGTCCTTACACCCTGTTGTGAAATCACTTGAGAAAACCAATGGTAGAAATACTTGCGTTCTGAGGATAACTACAAGAAAAAGGAAAAATTTATTAAATTGGTGATGGAAGAATATGGAATAGATTCACAGATTCACTAGTTTCTGTTTACCTGAGCTGGTGTTAGTATGCTATCATTAAGTCATCTAATAGGGAATGTGCCCGATCCACAAAGTGTTGCGGTAAGAGTGGGAGGAAGAGAAATATTTCCCTGTTACAGAGGTAACCGTTCCCATTTCATCATTCACTGGCAAGCCACAGTGGGACTCTAATAAGACTTCACTGGGCTAAAGGCATTTGAATCATTCATGCTACTGTGCGGCTGACGCCAGCATCGGGGCTATTTTCAGCTCAGGGAATACTGACAGCATGGTTGGCAGATGATGAATTACTTTTCAAGGGCACCATAGGCCAAATAAGTGTGTTCCCGTCTTGGGCTTTGAAGAAAATAGAGCGCTTTGTTTATACGCCTGGTTGTTTTTGTGAGGCACTGCACATTTCAGGCTCTGAAATCCTGTGCTCAATTGAAAGGCGTTCAGCCGCGCGTTGCAGGGCATAGAGTGCGCTCTGCCGGGCACCGAACGCCAGTACAAGAAGCTGGGGAATCCTACAGGAATCCATAAAGGAAAGGCTACAAGTGAAAACAACTCCAGCAGTTGCTTTGGTGGTAAAAATCCCGTATTATCAGGCTGCTCATCGATCATACTATTTAAACCCCTCTCATTTTTATTCAATGCAAGTGTAGACTCCACTACAGTCCATAATGAACATAAAATTCACTGATTATCAAATCCATATAACAAGACCACTGTATATGAGCTGCCCTTTCCCAACTTCTGCTGGTTTGGTTCAGATTTGGACCTGTCTGTCCCAGGAGCATCCTCACTGCAA
Organism: Tichodroma muraria; assembly: GCA_013390105.1. NCBI lineage: Eukaryota > Metazoa > Chordata > Aves > Passeriformes > Sittidae > Tichodroma > Tichodroma muraria. The sequence goes on from WAAG01093676.1 coordinate 9,946, forward strand.
AAGGGTTTCTGCTGGACCTGCATGCAGACTTGACACACCACAGGGACTGCTATCCCAAACCATCTTTGAAGTTGGTTACAGAAAACTTGGAGACAAACACTACAGAAAAAGCAGAGGACTTTGCTGATACACCACCCAAAAAGCCTTATAGCCAGGCTTCCAGAACAACTGACAGATCCCAATCATTCAAGTCTGAGAACACTGACTAGAAAAAGGGAATAATATTTTCATTTCAGGGAAGAAGACGGACCAAGGCAGAGAGGGAGTTTATGGAGCTTGTCCAAAACAACATGACAACACTTGAAATCAGGATCAAATAAGGGAAACAAAAGGGCATATTGCTTGGGTTCTGGAGAATGTATATACAGAACAGACGGGGTTCTTCAGAAAGACATACTGACCTCTACACTGTTTGAGTTAACAGGAAAAGCTGAAAAAATGCAATAAAATAAAAAAACTAAAGCTTACTTGGCGGAAGAGGCTCATCGATAGTTGGGTAGTGATGATGGTCAGGCCTCAGAGAAGGAAGCTGGCTGACTGGCTGAGAATTATGGAGTAAAGGACAATCACCTACGGACAAGATATTCAAGACATTGACAGTCATTCACTGTTTTTACAATGTGGTTCAAAAAATGTGCTACTGTAAAACAAGTGATTATTTTAAAAATAGGTTAACCTGACGTATTAGCATCTCTGGGTATTCCTATTTTCAAGGCACTATTTTAATAGCAACTCATGGCAAAGAAGTATTAAAATAATGCAGTTAAGTCTCTTGAGCCTGCTAAACTGTTATGGGCCAGATTCTGGACTCACAGACACACAGGTGTAAGCGATAGAAGAATCAGGCTTGATCTCTGAGAAATACTGCTCATGTACAACTAAACTCAAGCTTCTGCAGCAACTGGCAGGAACGTGCAAAATCCTGGTTCCAATTTTTAACTCCTTCTATCAGTGGAATACAAGGCTAAAAGCTGCCTTGGATCTTTAGCTCCTTTTCAAAAATATCAGTGGCTGCCTATGTAGACTGTAACAGCAGGATTTTGCAGTCCCTGCAAAGCAGAAGATCATCCCCTTCCATGGGTTTTTTTCAAAATTCAAAGACTCCATCTTGGCTTGAAGGAGGGAGAATGAGAGAAGGACCAGAAACAGGTAAGAGACAGGTGGTAGAAGAGAAGGACAAAAGATAGTGAGATATAGTCAGGGTCTGAGATAAGGAAGGAAGACCTGAGATAGAGAAGAGAGAAAGAAGAAGAAGAAGAAGCAACAGCAGGAGAAGAAGCAGAAGCAGAAGAAGAAGGAGAGTCACACAGAATACAGTGCAGAGTAAGTTCTTAAACACTAGCATTGTATATATGTCCATATACGGAATCACAGAATGGCTTGGGTCGGAACAGACCTTAAAGATCGTCTAGTTCCAATTGCCCTGCCATATTTAAATATGAAATAAACGAAACCTAAGTAAATGTCCAAACTCACGTTCTGTTGAGAGGAACAAGTAACTTAAGATCAAGTCAATGTTTATAGAATCCTTTAAGAAACTAAGAAGTTCTAGTAGGGATGAAAAAGCATTCCTTATCTTAGACTCAATATGCTAAAACTTCACAGGTTCCAGAACAAAGATTCCTTCTTGGCTTGTCTTTAAAATCTTAGAAACCAGGACTGTTTATCTTACTAATGGGCATATTTTCATATCGTGTGATAACAGTTTTTGACTGTAACTTCCAGCTCGGCTTGTTAATACAGATACACTCTGAATTGCATAAACATAATATTTATATGCATTAGAAAGATGCAGCTTATGGAAAAAGATATATTAAACTGAATGATTTTGGTGATTTTGGGAATGCTAAGCCAAACTCACTGTGTACTAGATGGTTTAGCTCTCTTTAATGTTAGAATCTTAACAGCCTAAGAATGAACATTTTGTAAAAAGCCCTAAATATATACTAATCAAATGTAAAAAAAAAAAAAAATTACCAAAAAAAATTAAATATGCTTTTTTTTCTTAAAATCCAACAGCTAGAAGGCAGAAGCCAATTTTGTATAAAACTAAAAAACCTCACACCACTCAGAAATGAGAAAAACTACTCAGACAAAAATACTCCCTCTTCTAGGTGCTCTGATGATACCGTATGGCCTGTTAAATGCTGTCATTAAACCACTTGTGCATAGGCGTATCTCACAGATGTATCTGCTGCATGTTTTGAACAGACAGCAGAGTTACATAAGTTTATGACTCAGTGCTAAAAGTCCATCTCTCACAGCCTTAAAAATTGTGCTGTTACTACTGGTGTTGTAGCACCGACTACCAGATCACCCATCTATGTTTCTTTACTTACCTCACCACAATTGACTCTCCCCTAGTCAAGATAGTTACGCCAAGCCAGCAGAAGCATGGTAGTGTCAGTCACCTGGAGTGGGTGGAGGTGACCACATCTACTGTATTTGTAACAGCTGCCAAGTCACGAAGCAACGTGCACATTGACTGAGGCACCCCTGGTGACTCCGAGGGAGTGCTAGGAGCTGGGCAGCCCTTCAGACACACACTCAGCTAAACAAGGCAAAGCCACCATGGACACTGCAGTGCCCTTCATGGAGGCTCAAGTCTTGGTGCTGTACTGAATCCATATGCAGAAGACACCCTCTCCCACCACATCCCCTATCAAAAGCGCACACAGTTCAAAACAACCACCAAATCTGTACGTATGGTCTCACACATACGCAAGCTCGTGCCCCCTTAGCTATACTTGCATGTAAATGCCGTTCACAAGCAAGGGCTCTTGCCTGCAAGGAAGCAAGCTGGGTTTCTACACCTGTGTACTTCTGAAAAATTAATTATTTGTGCTAGATTCTGCTCTACAGACTCAGTAATTCCCTAGTCCCAGCTGTCTAAAAAGCATTTACACAGGCTGGTGTGTAAGGATGCCCTTACACCTGTTTTTCTGCAAGGGTAGGGTCTGTGGCAAAGGAAGGTGTGAGCAAATAAATTGGGAATAGAGAAGAAAAACATAGATAAATGCTTTAATTAGAGTTCCTCAGCGATATTCAAATAGGTTACCCTTTTGCTGCCTTTTTAATTTGGTGTCACTTACAGTGGGAGTCAGATGACTCAGAATTAGGGAATGCAAAGACTACCTCTTGACCTTGCTGCATACTCCTGAGCTGCAGCTGAGTTCTTTACTTCTTCAGCTGGAGAAAAACAATACACTAGCTGAAGAAGAGAGGAGTGATCAACTCCCCTTCTTCATGTAACTGTGGAGAACATGATAGGAGTTACCAGAGGGAGGGACTTGAAGTAACTGTGAAGGAATTGGAAAAAATAGTACCTAAATTACAAAAACAAAAAAACTTTTTAAAGTATATTCTATCTCTAGGGAAGGATAGGGAGATGAGAATTTTATTTAATATAGCTAAATTTCTGAAGTATCTAAGAAAAAATATAAATCTCTGTTGAGTTGCCCCATGATCTGTGATATCTGTGAGAGGTACATTTGTTTGACACTTGGAGAATTGGAACCAATGGGGCTTGAAAACTGTGTTTGTAAGAGCTTATGATTATGTCTGGCTAATAAACATTTACAGAAACTGGCCTAGACCTTTATGTGGTGAAAATCAGCATATCTGCCCTTTGACAAGCACAAGCTGGTTCTCTCACTGACTATCAGAGATATGGCAGCACATCAAATATGTGATATGGAAAAATCCCAGGAAAAAAGGAATGAGTTGGTGGATGTGATAATGCTGATCTGCCACATAAGTAGCTGACCTTGATTTTATAATGATGCATGTATATCTACAGTAATTCGTATATACAGATCTCGACCTGATTTAGTTGGTTTTGCTGGGATTTTTAGGAAGAAGCTCAATTATCCAACCCTCCCTGATATCTGGCCCAGCTCACAGCCCCCAAGTTTGTAAGAAATAAACTGTGAGCTATCTGAAACCTCAATTATCTGATGCCTTCTGTGACATCTAGATAATCAGGGTTGCCCAGCGCACAAGTTCTCAGATCTAACCTTCTCTTCTGCTGCTTGGACCTGCTACTGGGGTGTCTAGACCCTCTGTGGCTCTCTGTGGGTTCCCACCATGAGCTACTAGTTCATCTGGCCACTGGGAGGAGCCATCCACTTGCTCCCTGTCCAGCTCAGGGCTCTGCACTGAATCTGGCACTGACTCAAAAGCACTGTTCTCCTCCTCATCATCATCCTGCGAGGAAAAGACCGTGCTCTCAGAAATCTTTGCGCTGTCGACAGAGGAGAAGCGCGTATGGCTGGAGAAGCGGTTGTTACTGTCGTAGCAGGAGGTGCTGTAGCACGAAGTGCTGTAGCAGGAGGTGCTGTAGCAGGAGGTGCTGTAGCAAGAGGGGCTGTAGCAAGAGGTGTCGCACGCCTCACATTCGTTGTCTCCGTTGGGCCTGGAGCTTGACTCGCTCTCACTTCCTGTCCTGGGGGGTTCCCCATCCAACAGCCCATCATTCAAGTCAGAGAGTTGCTCATCCAAGGTCCCAGGAGGCACCGTGCTCTGGCTGAAGTTCTCTTCAGCCTCATTTTCCAAAGGAGGCTCTGCTGCCACGGTCTCACTCTCACTGACCACCTCCTTATCCAGCACCTCCTTGACAGTAGACTCCTCATCGTTCTCCCTGCCATTCCCACCATCTTGCTCTTCTTCCCCATCGCTGCTCATCTGTGCCGAGGGCAGGCTGTGGAGCAAGTTGTGTATCCGTATGTAGTGTGTGCGAGGGGTCTCTGGCTCACCGCAAGCTGAAGCTATGACTGTCTCAAGTTCAGACACAGGCAGGGAGCACGGCCTGTTTTTCCTCTTTGCTGTGGTCCTCAGTTGTAGCTTGTTGTCTTCCTCCTCCTGGGCTGAAGCCCCTTCTTCTTCTTCTTCTTCCTGACTCTTCTCTAGGTCTTTGCCAGCATGCACATCTGCACTCACCTCATCAATATCTACTGTTTCTACGCTGGTCAAGACTCCACCATCTCCCTGAATACCGGAATTGACTTTGTTATTTTCCCTAACTTCGGGCTCAGGAGGAGACATGCAAGCCATCAGATCCGACTGCTCCATGGGGTCCGTAGCACTCAAAGAAGGCAGCACTTCTCCTGGGATGGATTCCAAGGGCTCAGGAACTGGCACCGCATCAACCTCCCCATCTCCTGCTAGCTCTTCATTTAAGCTGTTCTGGTTGACTTCCCCAGGTGGTCTGACAGCCCCTGGGCTATCGACACTGTTCACACTGTATCCATTTAGCTGTTCTGGAGCTGCACTTTCTGAGGTCACTGTGTTGATGCATGGAGGCTCACCGAGGCTTTCCTCTGTGGGGTTGTTCACAGGGCTTTCCGGGAGGTCAGCTGGCTCAGGATCTGCACTAATGGAGACCTCTTCATCATCTGTATGAGACAGGAAAAGGAATTACTTACTCTTGTACCAAGAAGTGTTGACTGAACCCAGGGTTGGCTGTGTGGGCACAAGCATCCACAGCAATCTGAGAAAATTAAAAGCATAAATTACAGTGTGAAATGAGTGGGCAACTGAACAACTATCAAGAAGTGCTGAGGGTTATTTTGCTAGGCAGTCTTTTACAGTGGATTTAATCATGGGTTTGCTCATGGTGGTAATCTGTATGCAGCAGCCTGCATCCTTGCAGCATCACCTGAAGGTAACACCTTCTTGAAACTTCTCTTTGCACCAAACTAGCATCAGAGGAAATATTACGGGAATATTATGGAAATATTATGGGAATATTATGAGAACCAGGGAAGTCTTCCCTGAGATTGTAATGTCATTCTTCTTGCCACACTGAAGCTGGCAAGACTCCACAACAGGGAATGTAAAAAAAAACCTGTTTGGCCCCCCCAAAAGGTGAAGACTTCCCCCAAAATATCCTTTGACGTGATCCTCATCTGTACCACCTCCTCTCAGATGTGAAACAACCTGGGCTCTTTCATGCCATCCAAATAGTCAAAAGACAGAAATCAGAGTTTTCCAGCAAGTGAAAAGCAATGATTTCCAGCCACTAATGCAGCTGCTGTTGGCTTCACAAACTGTAGCAGAGAGGGCAGAGAGCCCCAGAGGCAAAGAGTCCCTGAGAAATACTGTTGAGACTGTGACAAGAAAACCAAGGTTCAACCTTAGACCATCATGATAGTCACTTCCAAATAACAAGAGAACATGAACCAAAACCAAACCAAAAGGGAGGGAAGAAGTGGAACACAGAATTCTTTTTTGTTTTACTTTTTACTTTTTTCATTAAAAATAATTAAATTGAGAATTTTTCTAATCATCTTTGCTATTACATTATCTGTTTTTACTTATGAAGTGCTCAAATGGAGGTGACTCTACAAATAACACTTTCACTAGGGCAGGTGGTTTAGAAGCAGATGAGACTTTAGTTTTCCACTCTCTTCTCTCCCAGTGATGTGGTGGAGTATTTGGAACAGCCAAGAACCGGGGAATATGAGACACCAGTAGCTCTGTCCTAAGGGGAAAGAGGGAAGAAATTGTGACTCACGATGCATCCTGTGATGCAGGACTTCATGCACTTCCCTTTGCTCGTGACTGTACCTAAAGTCCCAGAGCAGCCAGGAATTAATGCAGATTTCTGAAGAGAAAGAATGCAAGCCAAAAGAAAAAAATAATTCTAGAAATCTAGATGAATGATGGGTTAAGACTAAGAATTACCTGGATGGATGGAAGAAGTTATCTCAAATCGGAACTGCAGCTGGCCACTGACATGATCTGTTGGAAGTCTGCGACCCAGAGTGTAGCTTACAACCCTGTCCCTGAAAGAAAACAAATACTGTCACAATATAACCTACCTTATGTCTACTGTGCATAGATAAATCTGCTGAGTCCTACAAAAATACATAATAAAATACATAAAGGCTATTCATCCCAGCCATGAGGGCATGTTGACTTGCATACGAGAGAACAAATGGCAGAGGAGAGGACAATGTCTTCAATTACAATGGAACAGCTGAGTAAGTGAGTAAGACAGGCTGCTGGGATACACAAGCACATATGTATAAATATAGAGAGAATGGTGGGAATGAAACTTCTGCAGTATGGGTATGAAATTAGCGACATGGGAAGCAAACAACTCCCACTTCAGCTATTGTAGCAAGACTTTGCTTCCCTGCAGATCTAACCATCCACCTTTTTGTAGAACCTCGCATTTCTGTGTTTTTCTTCCCTTCACCATGTCCACAGAATTCCTGTTCAAGCTTTCCTGTTCTTGTTTACAAAACCCTGTGCAGGCCAGTCCCCGCATACCATCTTCTCTCTCTAAACTGGCTGAGTGACTGCTCTTCATCTCTTTCCACCCCTCTTACCTCTATGAAGCTGAAATATCAGGAGAACACCTTCCTGACAAGGTTGATCAATGACTCCATTCTGTCCTTGTGCAGGTCCCTCCCTTTGCCACACTTCATCCACCCCTCAGAACAGAATGAAACTATAGAAGAGATTAACTTCCCAGCTGCCCACAATGAGGCTGAATCAATCTTTGCAAAGCATTTCTTTGAGTGTAACGGGTTCACTAAATAGTAATACTTATACATCTTTTGAAAGAAACATAGTTTACTTCCAGTTGGGCCAAATATACTTGCTAGCATAATTTCACATGCATCAGAAACTCATATAAATGAGATGACCTCAAGATTTGTGTACGACCTCTCTGAACTTGTGTGCATACTTCTCACTGAGCTTGTCTGAGATTTAAATGCCACTATGGCATTAAAACTAGACCTAGAGCTAGATCTAAGTACAGGTTGGAGGCACTGCTCTCGCCAAAGTATATCCTTAGATAGACAGTGTTTACAACAAGGAAGTAAAATAGGAAGTTAAAATCAGAAGATGATGAGAAATCTCATATAGAGGAAAGCCAGTGATATCAGTTACAGGGTTCTACCTTCTCCAAGCTGTTCTTATCCATCTGGTTTCTAAAAAACTACTCTATCTTCTCTACTTGAGAAACAGGGAGGTAGCTTAGTCCTTTCTGGTGGGTTCAGCTGTCAATATCACAGCCAGTTTCTGAAACAGTTGTTCAAAAACACTTCCAACAAGCTCATCTTCCTGCTGTTCTGCTGAACTGAGATCCAATTATCAGAAATGCCTTCTTGGAAACTGCATTGCATATGCTTTCCTCAGAAGAGGATTCTTTTTCTCCCTTGCTCTTCAAGGTCTGAACATTACAGGCTTAGAGCCAACTTTTTCTGATTACTATCCATCTATCCTTAAATTAGTTTGCGTTATTTTGGCAGCAAACACCTTCCCAGGACTTTCATGCAATGGGGAAGCAGGGCAGCGCTTGTGAGCTCAAGGTAGTTCCTTGGCAGCAGGGTAGGGTCAGAAAGCATTAGTTACAACATGCCACATATATATTTTTATAATATTTCCCTTTTCCAGAAATTAAGAAGCGGAGGAACAGATCTGGCATGTTTTTAGCCCATAGGTAATTCCCTGAAACATGAAAACAGCCTGCTGATAACATTAAAAGAATATTCACATTGAAAATATTGCACTTTCCAAATCGTGGCCATGATACACAAAAAAAGTCTTGTTTCCTAAATGCCAGCTCTCACTTTTCAAAATACCATGCATAGGGTTATAGAGGGAATTCTGTCTGGCCCATAGTCCTATAAATTCTAATTAAAACCAACACAATTTATCAGACAATTGTCAGTTTAATAACTTCCCCTCAACATCATTACATTGCAATAATGTTATATCACCAGGGACTTTAGAACAGCAACACACTCGTTAAACAATGTAAGCAGCAGAATTTACCCTATGGCATGTCTTTCCAAGAGGCGCTGAACCGGCATAGAGAGTTTTCCCAGAAAACGTTTGATGATCGGTCGGCTCTTTGCAAATTTGTCTTTGACTTCTATTTCCAGGACATCCGTGGGCAGGGAGACAAAGCTGAATTGCTGCAGTAAAAGAAAGGCACAGAACAATAAGCTGGTGGCTGGGCCACAGCAACACAGAGTACTACACCTGTGAGGCACACCACAACATAGAGACGTGAGGATCTATTGAGGTGAAGGATACACGATCACTCTTTTCAGATAGATTGTTATTTGAAATATCACCTTTTCTGTTCATCTATTCCCCAGCTTAAAAAGGAAGAACTCTGAAGACACTATTTATCTGGATCAGTCTCTTAACCTGGTTCACGCCACAGTCTCACAAAGAGCTCAACCAGAAGGCAAGCCACGGCACAGGCTACTGTCACAAACAATACTGGGCAAAACAGGAACAGCACCATCTAAAACTGCTCCTGTCACCAAATGCATTGAAATGTGTTGACTGCTGTCCCAGCTGGTCTGGTCATAAGAACATCTATTTGTAAGTAATGTTTCAGTAAGCTTTTAGAGACTGTGTGCATGCAAGTCTGGGGTAGGAACAAGAAGAGTGATATTTTAGGTGGCAGGAACAAGCATGGGAGCACTAGGGCACCTGCAGATGTCTAGATGTCCCAAAGCTCAATTTAAAAATAGTAGTGAAGTAACTTGGCTTTGCTTTCTCCTAGACAGGCTAAATTCAGTACAGGCATGGAGCTGGTGACATGGGTCACAATAGTTTTTCCAAGCATCCGCTACTACTAGAATATCATCAATCAAAAAAGCACATTTGTGCTGTGGTGCACAATAGTAGGAAAACCGTCAAGCCACTGTTCACCTGAGAGGTCAGTATTGATCTGGAAGACAACTTCTGTCATAAGTGAACATTGAGATGGATGAAAGGATTTTTCTAACTTTCCCCCTGCCAAACCCAATTTTCACAACAGAACCATTCTCTGGGTTATCAAAGCCTGGAGTTAAAGCCCTAAACGACTTGCTCTATTGAATCATGGTCTAATTCAGAGATGCTTAGTTTAAACAGCATCAAGTGAAACCAACATGAGTGGGATATTCTGTTAATCACACCCTGCAAAAATGGAAATAATCAGAGAAGTACAATTCAAACAAGAGCTAAAGTGTTATTTTCTTCTTGTTTTCTTCTACATCTTTACAACAGGCTACCAATTAAGATAAACCTGAATTTCCCATGTATACAGAGAGTTGCCTTAAAAAATAAGTTGTCTTACTATTACTGTTTCACCTGCTAAAAACATTGAGTTTTAGCCAGTTCGTGACACTTGAAAGCAGAAGAGGGGTATTAAATTTAAAATGAATTATTGTAACATAGAGCAATTTTCCATTGTCGTGGTTTCAGTCTGAAACCAGACAGAAAATATTAATTTGGGTTGCCAATTTAAAAAAATTCTGTAATCAAGAGCAAAGCAGGTTTAAACTTGAAAAGAAATGATTTTATTAACTAAGATAAAAAGAAAGAAAGAAAAAACAACAACAATTGGAATGAAACTTTCAAAAACATACTTCTCTTCCCCCCCCACTAACTGCCCACCCCTCAGACACATGAAAAGATAAAAAAAAAAGAAATCTGGAATACTTAGTCAGTATT
>WAAG01093693.1:5740-43760 GCA_013390105.1 Tichodroma muraria
AAAAAAGCCAGCTGCAAGCTGTGGATATAAAATAGCAATTACCGTGCAATAGTCTTGCCTATAGACTCAAGGGGTCAGAGTAGACACCAAAAATATTTTTCTTAAAATATCTTAAAATATTTTTTTTCCTAGAAGACAATTGACATCATCATTTTTTGGACCTTGAAGCTGCTTAATTTTCGGTTGCCCTTAATATATAAGTGAATTTCCAGACCTTCTTTCCCTGTTACACAGTGTGGAATGTGGAGTGGTTTTATTCCTGTTTTAGATTAGTGGCTACCAAGAAATGCAAAGCTACCACAATTACATGTTCTTTATTCCCTTGAAACTGAGGGATTTGCGGTTTTTCATCTGTGGGTTTTGTTTTTGACTCTGCTGCATGGCACGTTTTATGTTTGTGCTACTTTCTTTAGGCCAGCAGTTACTCTGAGGTTATAGATATCTTCCTAGCCTGAAAGAGCAGAATAGATGTGAGACTTCAATATCTCTAATGTCGTGCAGAATTTCTGAAAGTTTATAGTTGACAGGAAGATGGGGATGTTGTTTGTGAATACAACATAGCGTTTGTATAAAATAATTTTATACTAATGTAGCTGGAATTATCTTTATAGCATTGCCTTTCAAATCCTTCTGTTTTTCTCAAAGTTTGAATAGCCACATATGAAGACTTTTCTCCCCACCTCTTTGGGATGGGATACGGTGAGATTGAACAAAAGCTGTTAATGACAGTGGACACTTCTCTAAATAAAAGTGCTCTGAAAAGTGCCTTCTGCTTTGATCTGAAGTTCTATACCCCAGCTGCTGCAATTCCCCATGGATTCAAGAGCTTAGCTACAGTGGGATGTGTGCACCCAGCAGCACAGCAAAAGGCTTGGATTTTTCAAAACAAAGTAGTGATTGTGAGTTGAATTTTGATTTCCTACGGTGACTTGAGGATGAAGTGCTCTTGTGTTTTAAGTGTGCTATCCTATGGAAACCACAAATGCAGACCTGGGGGCAAAAAGATTGGCATATGGAGGTCAGAAAGGCCTTGTGCTAGAGCTAAATTCACCAACTGACTTAGGGAATGCTCATTAACATAATAATTTCTTAATTGTTTGGAAACCAGCTACTAAAGGACCCAAATCTGTGTTATTTTTAAAGCAGTGCCACTGTGTGCAGGTTGTTCATATATGTCCTATTCAGTACTATGAAATTTTCTGTTTAGAAAACAGGTCCAAACCATGAAATAAGATGTAAGTTGTTGAGAGTGTTTAGCAAGCCAAATAGTGTACCTATCTGTGTATTCTTATTCTTAATTCCTAAAGAAAATAATATTAGTCACCTGCAGTAAATGCTAGATGGTGCCTTCTTCTGTATTTGGATTGTTTGGTTCCATGTGTCTTGAGAAAAGGTTAAAATTGAAATTAGTATCAGAATGAGTCAATGTTGAAGGAATTATTTCACTTTGGGGGTGAATGAAATGTGTTCAGATTATTCAACAGTTTTAATTTCTTTGCCATTTAAAAAACACAGATTGATGTCTAAAGGAAACAATGTGTAAACATCACTTCAGAATGAAGTATTTAATCTAGAAGATATCAAATAAATTGTTCCCAAATTTTTTGCTATTTGTACCTTGCCTAAAATTATTAGTAGAATCTGGGCATCATGTGGATCCTCCCAAAATGACAGCATTTAGTGAGCTTATTCACTGTAAAGGAAGACTTCTGTAGATTTAATTAAATAATGACTGCTGCTGGTGCTGGAATAGCATCACAGGTGAGCTGAATTCTTGGAGGTCTATCTTCAGTTCACTTACAAATTGCTCCTGGGCAGATGTTTCAGGAACATATCTTTATTGTAATAAAACAGTTTGCTTGTTCCTACTGTGCTAAAATCACTGAGAGAAGTCTCCTCAAAATTTCAAGATCCCTTTGGGATTTTGAGAGTGGACTGACAGGCAGCTTTGCAATTTGCAAAGAAACATATTTATGTGATTAGGCAGGAGCCCTTTAGCCACTACAGCTGAGCTGGGAGGAAGCAGAGGACCCTGCCAATTTGGGTTTTGACACTGATGCAGGATCCAGAACTGTCAGCATTCCCAAAGTGAGATCTCAAAAACTATTGAGCATTAGGTAGCTGAAGGGCAGTCATGTGGGAAGGAGACAATGCTGGTCTGCTGCTGTTATTTCTGACATTTATTCATTGTGAGCTGCAGCTTCTGGTGCTTAGATGGGAGCTATTTGTAAATGCTCTTATTTACCTGTCCTTAACAAGAGTAGCTGGGAGAAAACAGGGTAGGCATAAAGCCTGGCTTATGGCATGGCTAGAAAATAATTTATCTATCTAAATGACATTTGTGTTAGAAAATCATTAGAGGATAGATGGTGCTATTTGGAAGAAAGTATTTCAAATATCCCAAGTGGATGGTTGGAGAATACATCAGTGTCAGAGGAAGGCCAGTGAGTGGGCATGTGTTTCAGTGGGTGGACATGCAGTGACATTTTTTCTGACTTTGAACTTGGAAGTGTATTCCTTATTTATCTCAGGCCTCTACAGACCCTGGTAATACTTAGCTAAGATTTTACCTCCAATGGAGACAAGCTCCTGTCAGTGTTCAGTGTCTCTTTGTCTGTATCACTGGATATGGGTCTAACCAGAGACAATCAGACCTCAGTATTTCTGAAATTTCTGGCATTATGCTGTCTTGAATTTTGTACAGTCATGTCCTTTGTTTCCAGTGTGGATACGGATGGAAAAGTACAAGAGAACATGAGCAAGAACATTAAAACAATTTTTCTTAGGGGGCTGAGACACCTAATTTGAAGTAATTGGCTAAGTTTTAACGTAACACTCACAATGCAGAGCAGCTTGAGATATGCTACAGCTTTGTTAGTGCTCTACCTTGGGCCAGAACTGAGCTGCTCAGGGCCTGTGCCTGAGTGCTGAGGTAGGGTTAGACAGCAGCTTCTAAACTCAATTGCCTGAACCTGGCGCTATCAAGAGACCTCCAACTGCTGGATAACCTAGGTATGCACCAGATGGAACAAATCCAGAGGGACTTCTCTCACCTCCTATGATCAGCCATAAGTCTGTGCTTTTTGGTTTTGTGTCTTGTCCTGCAACTGATTTCTCTGTTTTGCAGAAAAGTGACAGCAGAATATTGCTGCCTACCTGGGGCTTCTCCTGCACGCGTGCGATCCTCAGTGCTCCTGTTCCCTGAGACATCTGGCATCAGGCACTCTCTGAGAGAGGCTGCTGGATGCTTAGTGCAGCCTCTGGCATGGAGGGCATCGCTGTGTGTCCCTGCAGCATCGTGCTCCTCTGCCCGTCTGGACACAGCACTGTTGGACTCTCTCCCACGTGCTGTGCCCCAGTAATGATGCGAGGCTGCGACTGGCTGCAGACTCAGGAATACTTGGCATGGAAATGGGGCAGTACTGCGGCCAAGGGGAGAATGGGATTTGCCCAAGCTAATTCAATATTTTCTCTCTGATTTTACCATTTTTAAACATAAATGACTAAAACATTCAAGGACGAAGGAACCAGGTCTTGAGAGCGGGATTTGGAAGGTGCAGGAAAACTCAATGTGTTCAAGTCAGCAGTGGATTTAGCCAGACACTGATGGCAGTTCAATAACCTTTGAGTCCACTTGTTGCTGTGGTGCTAAAAAGCCTCACTGTAGGGCATAGTTCTCCCTGCTTCCGTGGTCCTGTGTGCCTGACAAAAGGAGTCAGTGCAAACCTGCCACGCTGCATTAATCAGGAGAGCTTGGTGCAGAAAATGATCCATAGTTCCCTGTTCATTCTGTGACACAGAGACCTTATCCTCCTGCTTTGAATTTCCAGCAGACCCTGAAGCAGCCATGCAGGCTTGGTTTTATTTTATTCTCGAAGGGAAAACCTGGAAGCTTTGTGATAGGTCTGCGTGAGAAATCAAGCCCTGTATATAACTTTTACACTTTACAAAATTCAGTTTGGATGAAGAATTAGAAAATATGGTGCTATGTTCTTGGCATTTTTTTAATGAAGAAAAAAAAACCCCTCAAATGAGCGATACTGATGGGAATGATTTTAAACCCTTCAGTTTTCCTCTGATGTTTACTTATATTTTTATGCTGGTAACAGCATAAGGGTCAGCCATTAAAATGGACAGACAAGAGGCTGCCTCTAGATTGTACAAGGAGTTAGAACAATGTCTTTAAGAAAGAGTTTTGAATGTTATCTCGTGGTTGAAATTGGACCAGTTACAAAATTGTTACATATAACAGTGTGCCTTGGCCAGGGAGACATGAAATTATTTGGAACATACTGGATAGATGCTGCTTAAGTGGTATTTTGTTTCTGTGTTTCTTTTTTCTTCTTCTTGGTTTCTAACATGCAAACCTCTGTGTGTCTGTTGCATATATACATACCATGTCCTAATGCAAACCCACTTACCTTTGAGTGTTGTGTACAGTTATCCCTGCTACATTTGTTAATTACCAGAGTCTTATTGAGTAACTGTTTCCTCCCTTAATATTTGCTCTCTTCAGTCACTCTTCCTTTATTTGATCCTGCAGGGGTTTATTGCAGCATAATTATTTCCATGGTAACAGGCTGTAATTCCATAAACAGAAGATTGAGTTTGTTATATGATCAGGAAGCAGCTGGAGAGCCATAAAAGGCTGATTTTTCAGCAATGTTGAAATCCTGCAACTCTTATTGATATATTAATGTAATCAGCTGAATTTCTTTCTCCCTTTGCAAATCCTCCCCTAAACAGAAAGGCACGTAACACAGTGTTGAAATTCAAAGGTATGTAAATTGAAATGTTTGGGACAGAATTTTCCCCCCATTCTTCTTAAGAATTGAAATGAAGGGGTTTTTTGAATGTATTTTGGGAAGAGAGGGATTCTATGCTCCCATGACTGTTAGCAGGGACAGAGCACAAATTAATTGTAGATCTTCAATTTATTGTGGTATGATGTTATTTTCATTATTTTCTTATTAGCATCTTGTTATTCTCTGCGTATTTTAATGGACTTACAGCAGTTAATGTTTTGAGAAGTGCATTCTGTCATTTGAATAGTCTCTCAAAAACATTCACAGTAATTTCCTAGGTTTTCTGCTTAGAAAGAAGTGAAATTGTTTGTGTGTTTGTAAAAAAAAAAAGATAATTCAATACTTGTGTTGGCTAAACTCAAGGAATTGAGAACAGCCTAAAGCTCACATCCTCATTTTCATCCTAATCAATGCGCTTCTAACACGTCCTGTAGCTAATGAAACTCTGAATGAAGCCTCATCTACCCTGCAGACTAACAAAATCCAAGCCTCTACTTTAAAGAAGCCATAAAAATAATTTGCTTGGAAAGGCAAAGACTCTCAAGTAAAGAACATTGTGCTTAGACCAGATTATACTAGGTATTTGAATTGCAGAATAACAAAATTCTATGACCCTACAAACACAGCAAACTCCAAGAGCTGTGGTTTAGCTCTCCGTGGCAAAAGTAGATGAGGCTGATGAGCTTTTAATGCACATGCAGCCTATTTCAAATGCATAATAAATTTCAGGAGTTTTTTTTCTAGCCCAGACAGAGAAAAGAATAGAGATGTTTCCTGAAGAGAGTAAAAAAATACTTGTCTGACTACAAAGCTTCCCAGCAGGTGAGGAAGGACAGTCAATTGCTATTGCAGAGATCTGTAGCTTCCAAGCAGGAGAATTATGATGGGAAGCCCAGAGAAACGAGACTGTTCATGGAAATTGCAGATTATTTAGTACAACATTCAGCAGGATTTGAATGCTGTCCCATGGTTCTGAGATTATAAATCAGTGATCACATAATTTTCTGGATTTACAGCCTGTGGTATTCTGTACCACAGAAAGGCAGGAGGGTGCTTGGTGCTTTATGTCATTTTGCTGGACTAAGCAGGTAAACTGGGTGATAGCACAGCTGGGAATCCTGATGCCAAACCAGGCCTCTAGCTCCTTGGAATAGCTCCTGTGGAGATGCTGGGGGTGGATCACCAATGGGGTTTGCTGGGGAGTCTCTGACTGTTGAAACAGTGGTGACCAAGTTTGGAGAAAGGAAGCTGACTCCAGCGGTATTCTATTTGCTCTAATTACCATTATTTCCAAAGCACTTTTATTTGGAGATGCAAAAGAGGCCAGGGACCCATAATTCTCCTAAACCCAGTGGGTGGCTCAGCTCCTCTGTTCCAGCTGGCAGAGCCAGAGTGAGGCCCAGGTCTCCTTGGCATTCATCTCCAAACATTCTCTGTTTGCTGCAAGCCTCAGGCACAATGTGGAGGTCTGAGCTGACAGGGCTGGGACCCAGCGTGGCCTGAGCTCTGCACACAGCTGGGATTCCCCGTCCTGTCCTCATCAGCTGTGGCACTTCCCTCTGTCCCCAGGTATCCAGGCAGTGTCAGTGCTCCCTGGCAGGGCTCGGCGGTGGCAGTGACAAGGTGACAATGCCCTGCTGGCCCTGGAGCAGCCTGTGGTGCCCCATGGCTCAGCTCGTGGTGGCACTCCAGCACTCTTTGTATGGAATCAGGAGCGCTGCTGGCAGAGCCTCATAATTCTTGTAGGTGAGGGCTTGAGTTTCCTATTGCTCTCTAGGGCATTGCTTTACACTTTCATTGCTGTTATAGAGTTGACTGTGCAAATAACAAAAAAACAGAAAACATGATTTGCTCTTATTTTTGACTGTGTGTGTTTATATGCACAAACTTGAGTTGCTGTTGGTTCTGGGTTCGGGTCTGCAAGAAAGTTTTTGCTGTGATCTCTTTGTGCTGCAAATTTGAGAGACCTGATTTTGTGTTTTCTGACCTGTCATTTGTCTGGAGTAAGGAGCCAGCCACCAGTAAACCAGAAGTTTACTGGTCTCAAAGTAGTATGGGTGTAGGTTTAGAGGAGCTCCATGTGAGATATTAATTCATGGATGACCTTCAGGTAAAAAGAACTTCAAAAGTTTATGTTGTCTTCTGGCGCTACAGATTTGTTTTAGGTGAAAAATAGTGGAATAGTAAAGCTGATAAATCATTGATCTGAAGAGTAGAGATGGGGAAGATCTGGTAAATTATTCAGTAACCTTTCCTGATAAAGCTGTGATTGTTTCTAAAATACTTCCATTTCTACTCTCCAATCCAGACTAACTTTGATGGTCACTGCTTCCCAAGGGTTATTATTTGCAGCCTGCCACAGTCTCTCCAAGAAGTAAGAAGTACTTTTGTGGTCCAGGCACAAGACCAGGGCTCAAGAGATTTAATTTTTGTTTCCTGACTCTGCATTAGGCTTTGTGACTGGGCTTAGAAGCCTGCTGCTGAGCAGGAAACATGAGGTTCTCTTGCCTCCTTCTCATCTACATTTCAAATTTGTTTAGTCAGGACCTGTCTCTTTCTTTTATATTTAGCGGAATTTTTCTTTTTTGGTGTATTTCTCTTTCATTTGGAAATAAAGTGTATTAACAAAACATCTTATTTTGCAGAAAAAAATAATTAAACTAGAGAGGCATTTTAAAGCAGAAATTAGTTTGTTATAACCAGCCCTCAATAGTAGTAATTCTCTGCTTGCAAAGCAGACAACACTAGTTTCCTACAAGTATTAAGGAAAATGATTTTCTGGACTTTCTTGATCTTGCCATAGGTTCTACAGTTTAAAGTATCATTAGCTTAGAAGAGCTGATCCTATCACTGTGAATGTGATTCTGCAGGCTGCAGATACTTTTTGTATGGCAGAAATACTGTTTTCACAGTGCCAGATTTTCTCCTTGAGGTTCTCTTTTTTTTCCTGCTCACTCATTTTTGACGTTATTTTGTGCTAAGAAACTACAGAATTTTATGATCAGATTGTACAGTAAAGCCCAGCTGCAGCTGTATGGGAGCAGAGGTTTAAGGGAAGGTCTGCATGGGAGTAATTTCTTGAAGCAGGTTCAGTGGTTAGATTTGAAAAGGCCTTCTTTTCTTCTAGAGAAAAATCTGAATTAAGGCATATGTGCTCAAGTTGAATTGTTCTAAAATTATATATATGAGCGTCTATCTGTTTAATGCTGAAGGTTAAAATTGCCAGACTGTTTAATACACAAATCTTTCAGCTTGAACTATATTTGAACATGTACTGTATGCATATACATTAGAGTTCTGTACTGTGTGTAGTGCTGAAACAACAATATGTTGGTTTCAAAGGAGTTTATACGTCTACTGGCTAGAACTTTAGAAAATAGATCTATTGTTTTAAAAGAAGAAAGAGAACAATTTATCAAGACACGTCTATGAATCAGCTATTTGTTTTATTGGGCTGGATTGAAATGGGTAAGTTGGGCCTCTGAGAAACACATTAATAAACCTTTGGCACAGAAAACCTTGAGAGAAGCAAAGATAAAATTTGTCTGCTTACCTGAAAAGTTGTGTGGTTTTGGTTTTTTTCCTGGTTCCCTCTGATAAGTTCATTTGCAGAAATAGTGAAATTGTCTCAGAACTATTAGTAGTATTTTGTATCCACCAGTTATGGTACAGATCAATTAATACAAGGTGTGTTGTTTGCAATGTTTTCTTTAAAGTGCTAAATAAAGGAGAGCAGCTAGGATATTGAAATTCCTCAGAAGAAAGAAGACATGCTGTGCTGTTAAAACAAAAACTGCCTTTGGTTATATGGAATCAGTACTCCTGGGAAATCATTCCATACTTCTCAAGATACTTTACCATGAAATGCAGTAGGTGAAAACCTTGCAGGCAAGTAGTGATATGACTAGTCAGGTCTCAGCAGATGGTATTCTAATGCTGTATCCAAAAAATATAACATGAATGTTGTGTTGACAGGAACACAGAGACGTACAGAATAAGAACCACAATGAAATACATTCACATTTATAACCTGAGACATAATCTGATAGACTGTGAAAGAGCAAATGCTTTTGAGAGTTATTGAAGGAAAACACTATTAGTTTAAATTTCCACCCCTCTTTGAAGTTAGTCCCGTTAGGCCAACGCTGGGGATTGGTATAAATTACATTTTCAAATTTGATATAGAATATTAGCTTTCATGGCGAGATCCGATCCGTTCATTGCCTTCAGTCTGGATTGTCAACGCTTGTGAGTGTGGGCTGGCACTGACACTGCTGCTGTCAACAGCCCCACTCCACTGCCTCCTGCAGTTTTCTGCCTTCAGCCTGGGATGTCAGAAACACATTATTGATTGTGCATTGGGAAACCTAATCCTGTTAAATGGATATGTCCTCACACAGAACAAGTGGTAGCTGATGGTGAGAGTAGCTAAGCTGATGCTAGTAGAGAGAGATGGGGGAAAAGTGGAAGCAAAGCTTGCCTGTTAAATAGGATAGGGGTTTTTTTTAACTTTTATGGGAACACTGGAGAAAAACTACTTAGGAAAATGGTGCCTGTCCATTTATTTATGTTTTCAAATGAGACAAGAGTCCTTTTAGAAGATATGTTGTGATGCACGATTTTCTCATATCAATGTTTAGGTGAAAGGATGAAATCTAGGGGACTGTAATATACAGGGAATGATGGAAACTGCTCACCCTTTATAGACTTGTAGTCTGAATCCTTTAAAATAAAACCTCTGTCCGTCTTGGCAATGCTCTTAGTGGCAGAATCTTCTTTTGTGGAGGACGGTTTCAACAAATTTGCAAGAAATAAAATATAAAATTGATGCATAAGAGGTGCTTCTAGAAATTCCTTATTATGAACCTCTAAAATGAGTATAATATTTGACAGTTGTATGTATAAAAGCAGAAGGAAAAGATTTCGTTGGACCTCTGAGCGATGCGTTCTTCCAAATTGTAAATTGCAAGCTTAACATTTTCTAAATCGCAGCTCTCCCGTCCTTTCACGTCTGTTTCTGTAGGACTTGAGGCCGTGTTCACGTCTTGGTTTGTTCTTGGTGGCTGTTGCAGGTAACGGCAAGCGCGTGCAGTGGCTGCGGGGCAAGGACGGTGAGGTCTGGGTCTGGGTGATGGGAGAAGCCCCGGGGGACAAACCCTACGAGCAGATCTCGGAGGAGCTCATAGCAGAGCGGGCCAGGCAGCAGGCACAGAAGGAGGCGGAAGAACTATGGTGAGGATTTAAGAATCTGAGCTCAGGGTCTACTTGGCTTAATGGGAGACATGACCTTGTAGAGAGGTGGCAGGTAATGGTGGGTAAAACTGGTAAGTTTGTTTTGTGAGCGTTTGCCTTCACTTGTTTCGTTGGGTTTTTCAGCGTGTTAAAAATGTCATTTTGTTTTTATTGAATACTGAAAGCCAGAAACCCTCTTCTGCAAAAAAAAAGNCCTGCCATCCTAACCCCTCCCTCCAGGTCAGGCAAAAGCCTGTGCTTTTGTGCTTTTGCAGTTTCTTGACTTGGCATTAAATATTTCCATCTGGCTGGAGTAGGAAATAACTTTATGAATTTGAACTTGTTGTAAAGGGCTCTTTGTGAATAAGCATAATACCAAACCAGCCATATTATATGAGACTAAATTATCAATTGTGTTAGTAAATAGTCTCCAAGAGATTATATTTAAGGAATAGGATAATAGTGTGGCAAGCCAACGACCAAAACCGAAGAGAAGAAACCAGAAGTGTTTTTGCATGCAATATGTAATTAAAATATGGGACTCCTCCCAGAGGCTGCAATGAATGCTGGATATGTGTATTGACTTGAAAAGCGAATAGGGGGAATGTCCAGAACACCCTAGTCAGCCATAGTAAAAGTTTAAAATGTCCCCTCACAGATGGCAAGGTGGATGTTGGAAAACCTCATTCTGTTTAATTTTCATTTTTTTCATGTTAGTGCTCTCACTGTGAATGGCCTTCTGAGAGGGATGGCATCAGAACAGCTTCTCTCACAGAGCACAAAAACCTTGTTCATCTTGATTGATTTGTAGCTGAGAAAAAAATTAAAAATGCAGTTCAGCTCCACATACCAAAATAACATCATATCATTGAGATAATCTGTATCATGCCCATTCTTTGAGGGAGACAGATACTGAAAACTCTAACTGCAAAAATATTTGTCTGATGAATTGTCACAGCGTTGACACCTACATTTCCATATATAAATTATACATTAAACCTGTTCAGCTTCCTACTACAGGAGACCATTTTCTGGGTAATTAATTTTCTGATTTATAAGGAATAGGAGAAAAGAGAGCAGCAGAGTACCCTATAGATTATATTTGCTCTGACAAAGGTAGTCACAAATACACATTGAGTTAAATTTCACAAAAACCCATTTCCATTTTACCTTCTTAAATTGCCAATTAAAGGTATTGCTTAGGTTTGACTTTTGCCCACTGTTAGGAAATTTCTACTTTCTTCAGAACTGTAGTGAAGAACTATTGGAATCAGATTTGCAAGTGAGNTTTTCTCTCTTGGGAATTTAGCTAAACCACCGGCTAGCCTGTAAATAAAGAAAAATGAAGCAGTCTGGTTTTGAGATGATTAAATTAGATTTGTTTGTTATATCACAATTTTGAGCCTACAGTGGGGGGTTTGGTACATAAAATCCTTTATGAAATTGGTTTTATTTGCATTTTGCTTGTATTAATTCTTATTCCAGCAGTTTAAAAACTCATTATACAAAGTGCCATGAGGATGTTTCTAGCAGGGCCTTTTCCAGGTTTGGGGGAGATTCAAAAGTGTTTTGATGCTTGATATTGTTAGGAATTAGGCCACCTGTCTCACACACTTCCCTTTGTAGTGCAGCACTGAAAAGTGACTGTTTAAATATCAGGTTATTATATGTTATCCTTTTTCATACGAGATTATTCTTGCTTCGAGTGCTTGCATATTTAAGCACGGATTGAAACCTTCAACCTGCGCTCTGAATTCCTTTTACGTTGTCAGTACTAATAAACTAGCATAAGAATTTGGGAGACTTTTGTACTGGTATTTGAAAGATAATAAATTCCCAGCCATGCTTTGCTAGACTAATAGAAAAATATAAAGTGTGACTTAGACATCCAAGAAGTACTTGTCTAACTTAGAAGTGTTATTTTAATTAGTAATTTATTAAAAATTATAAATTGCTTTCTGGATGGTTTCTTCAAATATGATTTGTAGTAGGTCTCTTGTTAAATACATTTTAATTCTTTACTTGCAGCTTTCCATGAATTCTTACACTAATTATTTATTGAAACCAGTGAGTAAGTATTGATCCTCAGTTTAAGAAAACTAGTGCATTAAATTTTTATTTTCACATCCTTTTCTGAAGGAGACAAAAGGAAGCTGAAATAACAAAGAAATTCCGTGATGCTATGGCTCAAGAAAAAGCCAGAATAGTGGCAGAAAAATGGAAAATAGAAATGGAGGATCGGAAAGCAGCCAAACTGGAGGAAGAAAAAATTCAGGAGGAGCTGAAGGTTCGCATAGAGCAATTTAGGTTTTTTTTTAACAGTGTTTTCATATAGATTCACAGTTCTTGTCACCTTCAGTGCATGCTTATTAATAAGCTTTAATATCCAGAGTTATAATTTTTCATTCTGGAATATACAGATAGCTACATGGTGTTCAGCAGAACAGCTGGGTGAGTGATGAGGAGAAATTACAGGTCTCATTCAGAAGTGCCAGAACAATCAAACCGGTTATTCAGCTCACACATTAACAGAATTGTTCAGTCAGCTGTGCTGGGTGAATCATCCTGGGGAATAAAATGTACAATTGGGAAAGATCTCATTTTAAGTTAGTTTGCTTGAACGTATTCTGTGTATTTTGGATGAGTTTGTTCACATAATGAACTTCAAAATTGTGACACTACTTCCTTCAAAATAATAAGGGGTGGATCCTTCCCCTATAAAACATATGGGAAAAATCCAGTTGGCTTTGCTGCGAGAAGTTAATTTGCCTGGTTTTTATTGACTTCATAATGAACTTTCTATAAATTCAGTTACAGTATTTTAATATTTGTTGGAAACAATGTTTTTCCACATTTTCTAGTTGAAAATAGCAATTTCAAAACTAAATAGGAAACACCTCTGTCCACCCTTTTCATATTACCTGATAAAGATAAAAACTTGTTTAAAAATGAGAAAGTGAAATATAATGGGTTCAGTGTGCGGAGAAGTCTTGACAGTCCTCTGAGGCTGGGATGTGCATGCTGGGGCTGCATATGATTGGTGTGGCTGAGTTTCCATGGAGAAAGCCTGTGGAAAATCTGACTCCAAGAATCCAGTAACTCCCATCCACACTCCTCTCCCCTGCTGACAGCTTGCTATGTCTCTTCTTCCTTTCCTGCTACAGTGATTTAAGGTGTGGAAAGCAGGGATAGACTTTTCCCACTGTCCCTTTGTGACGTGAGGAATGCTGAAAACTTGGTGTTAAGTTTATGTGGTTTGATTGCAAACAGCAAATTTCTTGTCACTCTGCAGACTGTGGGCCTGGGATTTGAGGTGGCTGTGGAGCACAAAGCCAGGGTGGTTCCTGCAGAGGAGGGTGCACAGAGTTGCTGATTTACCTTCACACAATGAATTTAAATTCACAGGAGAGAATGGGGCCTTTGAAATTTGATGTCAATGAGTAATGAAAGTATACCTTTCAAGTGCTTTATTAATGTATGAATAATGAGCAGAGCAACTAATTAAACACTTTTTCCTCTGCTCTCTGGAAAGTAAAGCCCTCTTGAATAAAGTCTGACAGAGTGTTCACTTATATCTCTGTGGCTGATTTACAGGACACTTGATGGGGAAAATGTCCACAAGCTCACTGTTACTGTTCTGTTTCAAAGAAACTTTTTCAAAGAGCAGAGTGAGCAAATTCTGAGACTTTCAGTGGCCAGTATTCATAGCCTTCTATTAAAGAAAACTAATTGTTCAGTTGTCAATACAATTAAAAAGAATGACACCAAATTCTGTTCATTTTCATATTGATGGAAAGGTAATGTCACAGTGATTTGTGTTCCCACTGTTTCCCAGCACAGGAGCAGGTGTCCTCCTGTCCAGCTGTGTGCCTGGTAGGAGCAAGGAACATTGCTGCAAGTGGGATGAGATTATGGCTCAATTGGTTCAATTCAACTATGGTTCAATTCAATTATGGTTATTTGAATTTCAAATACTTAACTTCGGTCAGGATTTCTTTATCTCTCTTCGTAAAGTTGACAACATATTTATTCTATTAAGGAAGTAGATACCCATTCCTTCCCAATGGTTTCTCTTAAATTAAGTATTTGAAGACAGAATTTGCAAAAATTTAAATAAATGGACTAAAGTTTTCAAAACAAGGCCCAGTGGAAAGGAACTCTGGATTAAAGAATTAGTTTGGAAGCAAGATATGATGCAGCGATTGTTTTTTTAAATGCCCTGTATCAAGTGTTCTCCCAGCCTTTCCTGTATTAATCCAACAACAGAGTCTAATTCCTACAACAACAGAATCTAATTTGAGATCTGTTGTGGTAGACTTGGACTGACATAGGGTTCCACTAGCAGAGATCCAAGCACAGGATTGATTCCTGGTACTTTGACACCACCCCTTTGCTACTCAGAAAAGCAGCTTATCTGTTAACTTACTCTTGAAAGACAGTATCTTGTACATTGTGCATGGTACCTAGACAGGAAAAGAAAGTTGTGTTTCTGGCATCCATGTCCAAGAACAAGAAGGGAATACAACTGAGGTGCAGGGAAAAAGATGAATTAATGAATCTACTGATGTATGACAGAAGTAATTGATAGAATGAAGAACAGGGTACAGAATTTGATGCAGATCCATAGGCAAGCTTACTTCAACAACTTTAAAATTTTTAATGCACTGGTAACCATCCTTCTGTGATGAAGACCAGACCATGTTTAAAGAGGTCTCCAGACTGAGGTATGGAAAGTTCAGCCTCTGCTAATGCTTCATCCTCTTGAAGCAGTTTGACCTGGGAAATTGAAACTGTCTCCTTTCTGCTGGCATGTTTAATTTCTAACCATAGGTGTCACAAACACTCCTTTTTAAGATGCTTTTATTCCTCTTGACCTATCATGGGAGGTTAGGGCTGTCTGCACTAGATTAATGGTATCTTACATATCAAAGTGAATGATGATCCCTATTTCCTTTTCCAACACTATTCAAAAAGTATTGCTTTCCTTGGTGTTTCTTAGGCAGAATTGCCTTTAATTTATGATGCTAGAATATAAATGTTGACTACTTTATTTTTGCAGTTTAAGGACAGCTATTCTTTTATGCACCTATTGCAAAAATCAAGTAAGAGAGCCAATTACTGTCATGGATCTTTGTGCTAATTCACAAAGCCTATGAGATCATAGGCATAATTTTCTATGGTTATCAGTAGCTGTCATTAAGAGTCTGAACAATGTGCAGAGCTAACGTAAATTAAAGATGGGAGTGTCATCCAGCCAGGGGTGGGTATCCTTCAGCTACATTTAGAAATGAAAGAGATCTTCTCTCAGTTCAGTCTTCATGTGGTCTACACAAAGCAAGAGAATATTAATAGTAAAGGACTGTCCTTATGACAACATCAGATACCTGCCAAATTTAACAATATAAGCACAGTTGACAGCAGAGCTAGATTGCTTCTTAAAAATTTCCAGAGAGATGAAATGTGTCTCATCAAAGAAGATAGGTTGAAAATCAACCTTCAGAGAACAGAACAATTAGTTCTTCTGTTCAGGAAATATCTAATTAACCTTATGCTCAGTAGAAAGAATACACTTTCTATTGAGCTTGGATGAGCTTCCAACACGTGTCGAAATGCTTTACTGTGCCCCCAAGTGCTGTGGACCTGATTCTTCAGAAAATTGCTGCCAGATGTAGAGTTTAGGAATGCAGTGAACTGTCACCATTGCCATTTGGAGTACTGTGGGCTTCTTATGATAGAGCAGTGAGCATTCTGTCTTGATCTGAAAAAAACTCTTGTCTCCAAGTAAACGTCAAGCGCTTGAGTGGGACTGTTGTCTCCAAGTGCAAACAAGCTGCAAGTTCAGCTCTCTGCTTTGCAGTGCCAAGAAAACATTGAACTCTTTCCCAAAGACAGCATATTTAGAATCTAGGAACATGACAACAGCTTCTTGCTGGTGTTCGGCACCCAATTCATTCTGAAAGTGCCTTAGCTGGGCTATTTCAATGGCAATTACAATAATTCAGTAATACTTCATTTTGTTTCCTTTTGGGTAACCACAGTTCGATAACCCTTTTTTTCCCCTATGCCGTTATCTCTTGAAGAATGTTGTAAATGAAGCAGCTGTTAGTTTGGTTGGGAACTGGGTCTTCAGGTTTTCTACTTGTAACTGATATTAATTTTAAAGAAAAATATCCTCCTCAGTGGCATCAGTAATGACTGTGCTTCTGAAGCCAATGTCTTCAGTCTGGATTGCTGGTAAAAACTGGCAAAGCTCAGGTGTTTTCCATGGGTAAATGGGAAAATCTGAGCCACTAACGAGGGTAGCTTACATGTTAGGAATTCAGGCTCTGAAGAGTCTCTAAGGTCCAGAGACAAATTCTAAGTAGATGGTCATTGGATCTATGGCAAATTACTCGAGCAGAGCCTGTTCCAGCACATGCAGTAAATGTCAGATCTCTCCCAACCAGGAACAGTCCTTATCTTTGTTTTCCAGCTTATGGAAAACAAGGTCTTTGTGAATCAGAGTAAGTTGGTACCTCCTTGTATGAGATGTGTGAATAGCATGTCCTAGGACACATCCATGGCAGAAATCCCATAGCTTCTGCATAAAGCATGAGTGCATTTCTTACATTTGTCTCTGAGCAAATACATGCACGGTGAAGCGATGCAAAGCCTGTGTTCCTTTTGAGACACTAGTACTAGAGAAGAAAATAATGCCTCTGCAAACTCTTTCTTTTCTGATGCAAGCGAGAGAACTTTCTCAGAAAAAGGCTGGGAAGGAGTTGAACATATTTCTGCTGTTACTCAGAGCTTTGTTGGCACCTGTCAGGTGGGTCTGGAGAGAAGCCTGATCTCTGAACTCGGCTGGCTGTGTCAGCCTTGCTGAGAGCATCTGGTCCTGCAGCCAGGGGCCCTGGGGTTTCCAGATTTCCTTCCTCAAAACAGGGAGTCCCTAAGGGCTCTCATCTGTGTTTTAGGTGGCCTGAATATCTTCCCTGGCCCAGGTGCTTGCTGAGTGGGCTCAGGGGGTTTGCTGCAGCTGTACTGCAGCTGGCTGGCTGCAGCTTTCAGGGCTGCCAAAGACACTTTCCTGCTAGCCTGAAGCACTGAGAGAATCCCAGGCAGTATTTGCTTCAGAGAGGGCTGTTGTAGCAAGTACACCATGTGGGTTTTGCTCTGAGCAGGATGGTGGTCATTCAGCTGCCCTGCATCCCATAAGACTCCCCAGAAAGACCCCAAGAGCTGTGGCAGCCAGAAGCCCAGTTTTCCTCTGTAGAAAACCCCACTGCTCTATTTTGCCTTTTCCTCAGTGTATTTTTTTTATCTTTCTGCAGCAAAAACTAAATGATGACCTAATCTCTTTTCATCTGCATTGAACTGAAACATTAGAACTTAAACATGGCTAATATTAAATATTATTTATAGCTGCCCATAGTAAAGTTGTCAAACACGATGAGATACACATAGACAGAAACAAGTTTGTGGTAAATTCTCAGCTGCCAGAGGATAGATAAGATCATTTAGCATGTTCAAATTCTCAAGTAGAGTAAAGGCTGGAGAGGATTACTGCTGCTTGTTGAATTGCCAGTGTGATTTGTTTCAGCAGCTTGGTATTTCTCAACAATTTACAACTCTGTACTGAATCGTCACCTCTCTAATTATTTTGGCAGAGCTGAAAGGGTCAGGCACAGAGTACAATCTCTCTCAACTGTCAGGCAGAAGATGGTGTTTTTAGGTATTACAGCTCTTCACTCCCAGCTCTGATGTGCACGATTGGATTCCTGGGGAGAAGCAGACAAACTGCTTGCTGTATTCTGCCGGTGGAGTAAATGTGAAAAGTTCAATTGTTGTTCATTTAAAACTCAAACACACACTGTTTAGTTGTGCTTGACAAAAGGATGATTGTT
The DNA here is from genome assembly GCA_013390105.1 of Tichodroma muraria. NCBI lineage: Eukaryota > Metazoa > Chordata > Aves > Passeriformes > Sittidae > Tichodroma > Tichodroma muraria. The sequence goes on from WAAG01093693.1 coordinate 23,664, forward strand.
CTTTCCTGTGTCATACCAGCAAGGATTGTTTCTTCTCACACACACCTTGAAGGAATTGGGCAATATACCTGCACATCTAAGCGCTAATTTAATGAATAGAAGTTAAATCTCCTCTTTCTGTGAAAAAGAAAATTATGTGAAAAGGTTTTGGTGAATTCAGAATCGAGTGACCGCATTAAGTTTTTGCTGTTGTCTCTTCTTTGACTTAAATCTCCTTCTCAGTTAGAAAGGTAGGATTTCCTTAGCAGGCGTTGTTGCCTTCCATTAAGAACCAAACTCTACCTGAATTCTAGTTTTTGGTGCATGTGAGGAGGGGAGGCTTTTTGTTTATTTTCCTTAGACTCTTTCGTCTTTTTACTAGAAGTTTTTCAACAACAGCTACATTAAAAAACAAGCCCAAACTTACAACAAAACTCTTGCGTGATTCAGGGGAACTGCAGTGAGATTGATTTTTGACCCTCTTCTCTATCTTAAGTTTACCTTGTGGTTTAAGATGTTGAATAGAAAATATTCTGATAACCCAGGATTGCTTCTGTGTCTGTCCATCTTCCTGAAGGATAGACTGGATGTATTGAATTTTTTTTTTAAAGCTAAGTGAATAAATATTCTCCTCATAAGAATAAAGAACAGTTGATCTCATATTTTTTTCAAGAAGAGAATAGAGCCATTTACTCACAGCTAAAATGTGCAGTCCATAATTCTACAGATATATTAAAAAAGATAATTTTTTTTCTGAGGAAGCTGCTTGGCATAATGTTGTCTAAAAGCATTGACTTTTCAGAAGAAATGAATTGTCCACTCAGCTCATGTTTTAGGAGCTAGGAAATAACAATGTGAGGATGATAGAAATAATCCAAGATAGTAACATTAGAACTAACTGAAGAATACTAGGCTTTTCTTTCTCAGAAATAATAAGAGCAGCCTGATGTATTTTTCATAGAATTATATAACTCAGGGATTTATAAAAAATTCTTACCTGTTTGTTACCCATAAGGGTGTAGAGTTGGTTGCATTATAAAATTAAATAAAAACTGGTTTTATTTGTAATTCAGTAATATGGATGACACTTAATGAAGTTCAGTTTTGAGTTTTTTGTGGGCTTCAATTAAGCTATGTGATTTAAATCTGCTTCTTCACTACCTAAGGGATTTGGGAAAATTCATTTGAAACTAGATACAGATTCCTAGTTTTGCATTAATTGAGCTCCTGTGTTATCGATAATATGCGGGAGATCAAGTGCAGAAGCCATCTTTCTCAGATTTCCCTCTCTTTTAAGGTTTTCTTGGAAGGAAACTTTTTTGGCATGTTCCTCCTAGCTACATTTTGCAAAGTGACCGTTGTGTGCTGAAGGATCTGCCTTTTCCTCCAGAATGTGGTGATCTTAATTTTCGGAAAATATTATACCCTGTGTTGGTTATGATGACACACTGGGACAGCAACTAAACCAAGAACAGCAATAAATCAATTCCTGAATTCTAAGGTTCTGTGGATGATGTGTGTAGTGCTCGAAGGCAGCAGTATCTTCAGTGGGGGTACACATAGACTTGAACCAAGTTTGCTTATGGGCTGCAGGACACCACAGGCTTTGGTGCCACATGATAAAATGTTTTTTTGTAGTTTTCAGATCTTAGATGCTTACAGGTTCCTGATTCCTGTGATACCTGTAGTGTCAAAATGTATCCTCCTTGGGGAATTCCTAAGAGGTGGGAAAATTCAGCCTGTTGTGAGAGGTGAGAAGCCCAAAGTTAGAAGAGACAGCGATTTGTCCAAGGTGACGCAGCTTCTCTGGGATAGGAAGCATCTGAAGCAGTGTCTCAGCTTTTGGCACATTCTTCCTCTTTAGTCACTTCTGGCTTACTTCATTTTCTCTAGAAAAGAGAAGAAGAGGAAAGACAGAAAGGTGAGGAACTAATCAGGCAGCAGGAAGAAATCCGGGCAAAGGAGCTGTACCTGAGCCTCAAGCAAGCTCAGCAGCACAGTCAGCACAGCGACGATGACCAGGAGTGGGAAGAGCAGTGTGAGTAAAATACCTTCACAGCATTAATGTATTTCTGAATGCAGATAAAAGGACACTTGCAGAATGGAGAAGGTGTGGCCAAAAAATCTCTTCTACCTAGAGCTCTACAAAGTGCTGTATTAGTTTAGTGGAAATTGCCAGCTTAAAATTACAAAGAGAAGTTTCAGATTTCTTTCTGAATCTGTGTCAATGCCTTATAGAAAATCTTTTGTGTACAATGACTGAGATCATTAAATTCTGTATAATGTACTTAATTAACAGTTTTGGCTTAGTAATAATAACTCAGGGCGCAGTTATTTTGACAGCTTGTCCTCAGCTATCTCTGATGAGATAAAATCTGTCTTCATTAGTATTTTAATTGTTTCCATATGGGAGTGGGGTGAAACCATGATATCAATGCTGAAACTCACTTCATTCCAAAAGATTACAGTAAATCATTCTTAGGTTGTTGCTCTACAAAAACCACCTGATGATGATGATGATGATGATCTCACTCTATTGAAGTACTGTTCCTTTTCAGATAGCCTGAATTTTTTTATGAATATCATAATTGTGATCAATTTAAATTTTTTTTTGTGATTTTAAAAGCCTATAAGAAACAGAACAACTAAAATATTATATAGATGTATACATTAATTCTGTGGATAAGTAAAGCTCCACATTATGAATAAATTTCAAAGTATACAATTAGTTTATTTTATGGCTTTAGTCATCACTATATTAATTCCTGAGGACTAATTACTGAAGTGCTATTACCTGAAATTGATCTGATAATGAATCATTCTGTACAAGATGAATTAAATCTATATGATATACCGATGTCATTTTCCAAGCTCATAGCAGGGTATGTTAATTTTGATCAATAAAACCTCTGCATATTACACTGTCAATAAAGATAAAGTAATTATTTTCTGGAGAATTATGTAAATCCAGGTGTACATGCTTATATGGAAAGAAAAACTAGCTTTCTGTATTTTGGGTATGTGAGGGAAAATGAGCTGGGGAAAAAGTAGCCCTTTAATTCTGCAGAAAATCAACATCAGCTGGCAACCCAGCACAGAGGATGGTATTATGTACTTTAGGATTTCTTTGATGCTATATAAGGAAAGAAAATACATTTAACCATGTTGTTAAAAGAAAAAAAATGAATCCAGGTTACCTTTACAGTGGAATAAAACAAAATACTACAAACACAATTAAAACGAGGTATCATTTTCTTACTCTTGCATTAATGAGGTAACTGGTGTTTTAAATTGTTGCCTCTGTTTTCTTGAGGAATGCTGTTTGTGCAGGGATAAACAAAAATACAATAGAATAATTATGGGAGAAGGGAGGGAGTAAAAGGAATAAGCTATGAAAGATTTTGGCCATGAGTTCTGTAATGGCGTTTTTGGTCTGTTAAAACACTTGTGACTGCGTCACAAGCTGGTGGGGCTAGTCTGCCACCAGTACTCTTCCCTGTGAAAGCTTTGGGGTATTCTGTATGCTCTAGAGGAATTTTATCACCTCCAGTCCGTGTGCCTCAGTACCTGCAGGCCTGTCAGCCAAAGGGTGACCGAGAGCAGCTCAGGGGACTCGGAGCTGCTGAGCCTGGCCACCAGCAGCAGCGCTGCCGAGGCAGAGCTAAAGCTCAGCACCTTCTCCCTTGCTGCTGGGTTTGCAGCCTGCTATAAATTCTGTGCTGCCAGAGTTATGCTGTTAGCAGTAATTGATTTAGCATTAAACTAACTGCAGACTAATGACTAGAGTGTACCATATCCTTGTTTATCCTCTTATGCTTATCTCGGTGTCTCAATTTATCCCTGTTGGTTTGAGGGCTCAGAGCTGTGCTCCATTAGCAAATGGGTGTGACAACTGAAGATAGGAAGATGCAGTGTTTAGTGCCTTATCTGAGACCAGTTGCTGGCTGGTTTAGACTATGCTATCAAACTTTGCCCTGAGTTTCCTCAGGCATATTAACATCTTCCATTTCCTTAACTTTATTGCAGGAGCCAAAATGCGCAGCAGAGCCAGTAACAAATATTTGGAAGTGCAAACATCTGAAATTGCTATGAAAGTAATTAGTACTTCAGGTCCACCAGATTTTTCATTTTTTATTTCAGTTCCAGATATTTTTTTGTTTTTATGGTAATCCTTCCATTTTGTCTGCAAGTATTCCTGTGGGGCACTGAGAGGAAATTTAGTGAAGTTAGGCAAAGCTGTCCATGAGTCAGCTTTCCTAAGTAATAAATAAATGCATGAATGCATAAGAGAATTACAAGCATATGTAATATTTACATTTTTTGCCACTACAAACCTGCAGTGGAGACCATATTGCCTATTAGGAACAAGGCCAGGCTCCTTTGGGTCTGACCTCCTTGAAGTGAGCCCTGCCCTGTTCCACAGAGCCAGGGCTTAGTGCTGCAGGGGAACAGTAGTGCTGGAGCAGGTACTGGGAAGAGAAATGTAGCGATGATATTGGTGACACTTCTAATTTGTTTAGTAGGGGGAATTCAGAATGTGATGGGGATTCATCTCTCCTCATCGCATTATCCCTCAGCTGTTTATTGCCAAGGCAATAAGCAAAGTGATGCTAATATTAGTTTCTGTTGTTCAGTTCAGTTTGCTTCTGCTGTTTGCCAAAGAACAATAATGGCCCATAGAACTACTGTGTTAATTGAAATACATGATTTTAGGGCTTTTTAGTATACTAAATAACAAATGCAGAATAACTTGGGAAATTGGTGCTAAAAGGGGAAAATGATGTTGTAAGAGCAATTACACACTTTGATTTCATATAAAAGATGTATATTGGGGTATTTTAGAGGGCAGTTGTAAGTTAGTAAGTTGAGCAGGGATATTGGTTGGCAAGTGAGAAGGTGAAGAGTGGAAGACTTATTCAGAGAGTCTACTGATCAAGACTCTTAGTTTTGAAACTGAGAAGCGAAAGTAAACTTGAATAGCAGAGGGTACATGTTGTCAATAGTCTGGGACATTTCTGTGGGCTGTCCCATTTTTGGGTTTCTAGTTTATTCAAGTATGACCTCTCCTTGTGAAAGCAAAAAAAGAATCTGTGAAACATGATAGGAAAAGCTGTAGCATGAATATTTATCTGATTGAATGTTATAAAAGGCATTCTGTTAATACACTTACAAAGCAGACTGCATCAGGCAGGGAAGGGCTCAGATACCATCTGACCAGCTTTATTCATCTCCAGAAAAAGATTATTTCGGTAAAAATGTAGACAGAGATGAGCGAATTGATCTATTCTTTTGCCTTTCCCTGAGCACCTACTTTTGGTCTCTCTCAGAAGAAGGATATCAGGCTGACTCATTGTAGCTTCTTTTATGTTGTTATATTTTTATGTTCTTCTATGAAAGTGCCTATGAATTTATTTTTGCCTGACTTTTAAAGGAATTCATTGAGTATTTACGTCCTCCAAAAATTCAAGTGATTTTACTGGCAGGAGCATTGGTAAAATGCTGAATTTTAAAGTGAGTGGTCCCCAGTTTAGATATGCATTAACTAAGCAAGTTAACAACCTTATATATATGTAAGTAACCTTACATATACAGGCCCTCTGAACTCCAATAAGTCTCACAGTGCATTGTTGAATAGGAATGGAATTATTCACATGCCTTCAGATAAGATTGCTGAAGTGAATCCATTTTGCAGAGTATTTGTGGGAAGTTATATTTTCCAGTTAGGAAAGGGAAAAAATACTGTGTGATTTGTATGTGCACTCAGAAAATCTGAATATTGATTTTTATCTATTTGTTAGTCATTTTGAGTAGCTCATAAACAAGCTTCCAAGAATTTTTAACAAGGGGAAAGCTAAAACAAAATAATTTTAAAATTATGATGCATATTCATAGCATATATTTGGGTTTTTTTCAGCTTTCACATATCTAACTGCAAATCAAAGCTCTTCAAAAGCACAAAATGATTATAGAAAATGGAAAGGTCCTAGTCTTTCACAAATTACTTGATCAAGTTCAGCTGCAGCACAGTATGAATTAATCCTCATCTATATAAAAATATTTGGTATTAGAACTTTGCCAGGACTGCTAATAGGGATTTCCCAATCCTAAGAAGATGGAGAAGACAAAAGAAACCTTAGATTAGCATAAAGAACAGATTCTCATAAACTGTTCATGGTGAACAAGGTGAGCCCAAACCAACCCCTCTAGGAGCCAAGGGGGGTTTGGTTACCCATTTTTGGCCTGCTGTGCTGAGGCTGCAATCACAGTGGTACATGCCTCTCTGAGCAGCTCAGGCATTACTACACAAGCTCCAATTCCATGAGGGCAGAAATTTCTTCATTTTATGAGCACTGGAGGATGTACCTGTTGTTGGTGCCACCTACACCAGAAGAGAAAACCGTTCTTGGAGCTGGCCTTACAGGACCTGGCTGAACTGTAGATCTCCCATGGGCTTGACAAATTCTTCATTTCCCCATCGCGTCAGTCCTTACATTATTCCATTAAATAAAAGCAAGATGTAAGAGTATGTAAATTGTTATTTGTAGAAATTCTTTATGCTAGGATCTGTTATGGTGATTCAGAGCTTTTAGGGTTTTTTTCCAGATATCTAGTCTCCCCACTGAGGATGTTGACTGACTACACTACTAGTGTTTTTCACAGGGGTCATGCCAGAAGTACATTTACTGTAAAAAAACAGCCAGCTAAGAAAAATAATCTGTTTCTACTTAAGTCAGTACTAGAAGTCCTGACTACTTTTGCTTTCTTGTTACTGGAAAGATTATGATATGTCTGGAAATACAAGTAATGTAGAATTTTGGCTTCTTCTATCTCAAAATATTTGTGCTAGACTTGATCCAGACATAAAGTCCTCCCCTCTAGTGAGATGGTTCAAAGCCATAGAGAGAAATAAAAATAGTCATGAAATTTTATTGTAAGAAAAACCTTCTACAAAAATACATCCAGATTTACCTTCAGACTTTGAGTGACTTTCTCAAGATAAATTTGTGGGAAGTGTCAGTATGGGAGGATGGTTCACGTGGTATATGTAATTTTGTCTGGGGTGTAGTGAAAAGCCTTTCTATAGATTCCTGACTGTGATGGCTTTTCCCCCAATTCTATTTCCAGTCACCAAACATGGTTATTGATGCCAGTGACTTTGATTATTTGCTCAAAAAGCCCCTTGACCAATCAGAGATTAAAAGAAACTTAGGATAATGTAGGAACACAGGTCCACAGTTGAAGCTGTACTAGACAACTTCTAAAGGTAGAGGAAAGAGAAGGATGTTTTTGGGAGTAACTACAAGGAAGGGGATAAGGAGAAAATCAGGAGTCCAGTAATGAGACAAAATGGATTAAGAGATCCTATGCATCCCTACGGCCAATGATACAATTCAGATACCTCCACTGGGAACTTTCAATAAAGATTCTTCATAATGGGAGAGAGATGATTCTGTATATAAAATCTCAATATCTATATACAGCCTTCCCTATCCTTATGTGTACACAGACACATATACACAGGTATGGGTGTGTACATAAATGTAAACACACACACATACATGTATATGTATGCACAGGGAGGGCTGCATGTCATAATTTCAAAAGATTTTCTGAATACTGATATTTACTAGTTGCAAACTATGCTACCTCACCTCATACTTTTGTGATAAGAAGTACTGAAGCTTGATAATTTGGGAAAATGTAATCTAGGTCACTGACTTCTGATGGTACGGATTTGTTGGCTAGCAAAAATACAATAGGAATGTCTATTGAAAAGACTGACTATTATTGAGGAAAGTGGGGCATGAAGATACCTTGCCTTTCTCATTGCCAGGCAGCCTGTACATCAGTAGCAAAGAGTCCCAGAAAGCTCCAGGCTGTCTGCCCTCAATCTGAATATTGTGATGGTGGCAAACAGTTGAGGGTTCCTAGATGTCTTGCAAAGTTGCATCACACTCATCTTCCTTGTAGTGCCTCCTTGTGCTGCAAGCACAAAGTTCATCTTTAAAGTGACCATTAGTGAGTGGCTTTATAAGGGATAAATCCCAGAAATACTGGATCCATTGAGGCAGTATAAGTAAATGACGTTATCTACCCTTAAACATAACGATCTGTAAGATAAATAGTGAAGTCTGTTAGTTGTGCTGTGCATTTGTTTGTTGCTGTGTTTAGCCAAAACTGCAGGGTATGTACTTAAGTGAAACTGAAATCCTGCCAGCTGTATACGTATGAAGCATCTATGACTCGTTTATTATGCTATCTTGATGAGCTTTTAGTCCTGCATATCTTTCTGCTTATGATAATATTATATAATTCTAAGCTGGAAGGTCTTTTCCCTTTCCCTCATTTGCCCACAAGGTTTTATTTCATTTCATTTGGCGTTGAGTGCTTTTATTTCTTGATTCCATCAAACGTTCTTAGAATTTGGAAGTTAAATCCAGTTATACTTTTGCTTGCTCTAAATCGGGAGTGTAAACCAGAGGGATGCAAGGAGACTAATGAAATGCAGCTGTCTGGTATTATACCATGCTTTCCTAGTCACAGGTACAGTCACAGGGGAGTAGGAAATGGAGTGTTCACTTTATGAACTGGTATGATCTAAGCCAGGATAGTCATGGCAGGATTGATAATTGCTACTGGAGGCCAAAGCTAGCTTCTTTAATATTTGCTTCACTGCATGTTAAAGGTTTGTTTTGCACTGGAATAATTTGCCTGCCTGCAGTTATTTGTGACTCAAAAACGTCATCCAAATGGGGCTTGAGGCACCAGAAAAGAGCCGATAGATGACGAATATTTGCAGTAGAATTCTTGGTGCATTTAAGTTATACCATGTCAAAGACAGGATTGTTGGAATACTAATTTTAAAATAAAGAAGCTTTAGTGAAAGATGCCTGAGTTGCAATGGCCAGAGCAGCAGTCTCATTTCAGGTTACAGAAATGAGTAATTCCCTGGTCAGTGCCATTGTTAGGTGTGTATTACATCTTCCAGTACAAGTTCTGGTTCTCCATATACAATTGCAGAGACTGAAGTGTGAGGCAACCCCATCCATAGCATCAACATGCCCTTTCCAGTGGCTATTAATTTATCCATTGTGACTGAAACCACTTTTAGACTGTGAATTTTAAGTCGGAGACGTCTGTGGCTATAAGTACCATGACAAGATAGCATATGCCTTTCAGAGAGCAAACAGCACTGATAAAGTGCAAGCTACATGTCAGTTTTTATAATGGTAAATTTTGGGAGTTGACCCTTCAATTCTAGTTATTTTCATAGTGGCAAAGAAGAGTCTTTTTAAGAGTCTAATTCAGTCTGTTAGACACAGACTTCATTTTAAGCAGCAATTAACATCCTTTCTTGAGACACGGAACTTGGTGCACTTCCAGGGGAAAAGATATCCCCAAGCAGAATTTCTTATTACAGCCAAAAGAAGTGTCAGATTTAATCACAATATGTAGAGGCTCAGCTATTGCCAGTGGTGGTCAAATCATTGATAATTTGAGGCTTCTTCTAGAGGTGGGCCTGTGTTTGAAGCATCAGGGAAATCACCCAGTTACCCGCCTTTGGTAATGTGTCACAATTTATACATTCTTAAAACCCGCTCATATAGGAGTACAGGCAGCAAGCTGCTCTGTGGGCAGAGGGGTAAATGGCTGCTTGTGTCTCTAAACCTCCTCTCGTTCCGCCCAGTGCGCCGCTCCAAGGCTGCCGACGAGGAGAGGAGCCACAAAGCGCGCAGGGCGCGGGACGAGTACCGACGGCAGTCCCTGCGTGCCATCCAGAAGGGAAGAGTGGCTGGCCTGAGCCATTTGTTCCAGGGGACCAACCTGAGCGACGATCAGGAGATCAAACTGAACAACAGCGCGAGTCCGCTGCTGTCTCCTGCAGCGCCCAGGTTGGTTTGTGCTGGAGTGGTTTTGAGACAGCTCTCTCTTGGATTCCTCCCTCTCCAATCCCCACTGTTTCAACAAGCTTTCTTCAGGTTCTGGGAGTCCTCAGTCTTGCTATTTCCTGATGATCAGAAAAAAGTGTTTAAAGGAAAAGAAAAACAGATTCAAGGTGAACTAAATGCCATTTATCTTCAGGCAGATTTCTTAGAATTCACACAGAGATGACTCCTTGAGAAGACAGTATGAGATCAGTATGTGAGGCTGTGCTATATAGAAGTCAAATGGATAAATTCTTAAGCAAGCCTTAAGCGTGAAGCCTAAATCTTCCTGCTGCGGAACAGATTTTTTTTTTTTTTTTTTTTTTTTTTACAGAGAGCAGTCCTAAGTTTCAGAAGCTTTTAGTTTTTTGTGGCTTTTTTTTCAGGCAAAACCAAATGTCTTTGGTATTTATTGATCTTCCATTTGACTATCTAGGGAGTACAATTAATTGCAGGAGAGGAGAAGAATCCAAATTGGAGGATGATTCCGACTAGCTAAAACATATAGAAAGCAGTGGAATGAGTAAGGCAGGCTGTCAAGTAGAGGATGCAAAGGAGACATAAAAGTTTAAACAAAACATTCCCTCTGTTGTACTTAGTGGTTCCTGTTTGGGACACAGTGTATTAGAGCTGATACTGATTTAGAGGTTTTTGCCAATAAAAAGGAATATACTCGAGAAAAAAGAATTGCTTGTCAATATTTACATTGCAATATAAATGAGGTGGAAAAGGAAAGCTGACTGAAACATCCATTGTGATAAATTGTTTTTTCAATTTCAGTTTTGTAAGAAAATGTTTAAGGTGCCAAATATAAAATATATTGCAAATATAAAAATTACACCACCGTGGTCTCCATAAAAACACCAAGTAATTTTAATAAATTTTAAAAAGTCGAGGTTGTTCAGTGAGTCGTACCGAACAGAAGTTAGGCCAACCCTTTTGCAGCTGTATGTTTTGTAGATAGGTAAAAAGAGTTTAATATTTATATTGTCCCTTGTTTCCACACGCTGCTGGCGCTCTGTCCTTCCGCGCAGTCACCTGTGGGAGCGCCCTTCTCGGCCCTTCTCCCGAGACGTCATCGTTCGCTGGTTCAAGGAGGAGCAGATCCCTCGGCGGGCTGGGTTTGAGAGGAACACCAACAGGATTGCTCAGTGGTTCCATGGTAATTCCCTCATCCCTCGTTTCGCGTAAAACAGAGCTGCGAGCATCTGCTCGGGAAATGAATCTTGCCAGCTTCCATCCCAAAAAGCAAAGCCTACTGTCATGGTAAAACAATGTTAAACTGGTTAATACAAGACTTTTTCATCTTTCCTACTACTCACATATGGTTTTCCCATTTTCTTTTTAATAATTAAGTAGATTAATTTGGGACTCACATCACCAAACTTTTTTTCAGGAATATTTTGGCAAAAAATATACATGCTGCAAAATAATTGCAAGCCAAACAAGAGTACTGAGACCAAGATAGGGTGAGAATTACTCCAAAATTAAGTGGCAAATCATGCAGTGATGTGGTATGTGGATGACTGACATCCAAGTTTTTGATTTCCTGATTTGAAAGAATGACTTGAACTTGTATCCTTTTAATCCTTGCCATACTTTATAAACTGGGGGAGCATTTATTTCTTGCTTTCTTCTGCAAACAAAAATTATAAATTTTTTTCCCCTCAAAAATAATTGAGAGTGTATAATTTTAGGCAGTTTTCCTGAAGTGGGAAATATGCAGATCCAAAATTTGCTGTCTTATCTGCTGGAGTTGCAAGCATCTCTGAGATTTTTGCTTTGTTTAGCATTTGCAATGCACCTGAATCTTTGATATTAAATTCACAAGTAAGACATCTTATTTTCATAGGTATTAGCAATGATCTTTATATTCAGTATTCTTAGACATAAAAAAACCCCAACCAAACAGTTCTAGCTTCATAGCTGATATAGTAGAGGGACCAGCAAGACTTTAAAGTTAAATCTCAATTTTTTTTGATGAGTCAATTGCTTTGTTCAAAGCACTAAACTGACCCTCATCTGATTCATGATTCTCTAAGCCTAAGATGAAGATGTGTGGGCATTCTGAAGTGAACCAGTCAATGAAGATTTCTGAATAAGTTTAGTGTTTCATATATTTCAGATTTCTGTTTATGATACACAAATCCTTATGTGTTAAAAGACATCAACAAGCTGCTATTTTCCTTAGCTTAATTGGTCAAAGGCATTGAAGTCAGTCATGTATAGCCTGTGAATGCTAAATACTTTCATTTCTTATGAACAATGATGCAGACAGTGCTTTCTTAGAGAAGACATTTGGTGTGGCTGCTTTCTGAGAGACATACTGATTAAAATTTCATTTGTGGACATTTGCCAAAAGTGCTTCCAACCAGGATCATTCTGTATGATCCAATGATAAATGTTTTCCCTGCATGTGGGAAGGTCACATTCATATAAACTGCCATGAGTAGTTATGAACATAATTTATGCTTAAAGTTCAGGAGGTATCCATGCTTGAGCCAAAGCCTGTGCAGTCTTCCTACTAATTCTGGTGGTTTTTGGATTAGTCTGTTAATCACTGAAAGAATTGACACATTCATGATCATTCTTTAATTTCCCAGGTCATGCTCTTCATATTTTGAGAAACAGAATGCAATGACTTATGAAAGTGAGCAAAGTACGTCATTTTTCCGTCTCTCACTCAAAGAGCCTGGCAAAAATAATCAGGATACACTCCCAGCCTAAAGCTCAGTGGTTTTCTTTGCAGGGACCCATGTGAGTGCTGTTTTGGTACCTTTTTGCTGCATGAATTGTTTTGGCTGCTGCAGCTCTGGTCAGTTTGATTGTTACAGTTTCAAATTGTGAAAAACTAAGCTGCCTTGTAACTCTTCTACAGTGGTGGAAACTAAAGAGGTTATTACAGGTGCAATAATTAGTGTTTGGTAGTGTTATCTGGTGTCTGTGTTACAGTTTGTAATGGACACAAACACTGAGGGAAACCAAACAAACGGAATCACGGATTATGTTGAGTTGGAAGGGACCCACGAGGATTATCGAGTCTGGCTCCTGGCCCTCCTGTTATTTTGTGTTGTATTCAGGAAGCAAAGACATTATGTATGATTTTTTAATCATCTTTGTCTATGAACAAAAATACAGCAGAATATATTTAACTTGTATAAGAAATTGGCAGTACAAATAAAAGCCATTCTGCAAAGCCCAGAATTACAGCTGACAACTCGAGCCACTGGGGCACCTCAAGCATCTCTCACAACAGGTACAATCAGGTCCTTCACATTCTTGAGCAACTTCTGTATTTTCTTATATCTCAGTCTCGGACCACAAAATTAGAGTTTAATATTCTGACTTATGTTAAGGGTTTTTCAAATGCAATGCACTGAGAGATATTGCAGCAGTACTGAGAAAGTAGGTACCAGTTTATTACAGAATTACATGTTTTGCCAGGGTCAGTAGAGCTTGGCTTGCCTGCTTTGACTGTCAGGCTGTTCAGCTTTTTAGCTGAAGTCATGAAGTCAAGCATTAGCTGATTCATTATCTTCAGACTGTACTGTGGATATACAACTTATTCTAGTTATACAGAGATGAAGCCTTGAGACAGATGTGTGTAGCTAAAGTAGCAAAGTACAAATAATAATGCAAATGTCTTTATCCTCATATATTTGGCTTATTTTCCACTTTAAGTCATCAAACCAATCTGGATTCCATTTAAAAATATGCATTGTCTGGGGCATTTTCATGGTACATGAAACAGGGTAACATATGGCATGCTCAGTGTACCTGAAATTTTCCTTTTGTCTTCATTTGAAGAACCACTACCAAACGTTTCATTTGAAGCAGCGTAGTAAGATCTGTAGTAACTAAAAGTCTTTCATATCAGAACATTTCTTTCTTTATTCTCAAAGGGTTACTTAAATATATATCAGCTTCAACTTCATCCATCTCTATTTTTCTCTTGAAATTATCATCAGTTATCTAAATTCCAGCAGATGTTTTTAGCTCGTTTGAAATAGGCTTTACTGTTTTCTTCATAAAAAAATTGACGTTAAAGATACAAACTGTGACATACAGCTGAATTCTGGATGTAAATTCAATTAGTTTTTTGCTCTGTTTGAATAATAGATCCCTGCCAAAACCCAGTTAATTTGCCCTTCCAATTGGAATGATTTTTGTAAGTTTGCAAAGAAAAAAAAATGCATATCTATTTTCAAATGTTTTTTATACATTAAACCCAACTTTAATCCTGTCCTAAATCATAAAATTATGATATGATCTTTACTTCATTTGGGTTGTGAAGCAATGAATCTTTTTTTAAAGTAGCTTATGCTCACTTTGTGACCACAGTGCAATTATCCACAATTCTCACACTGTTAAAATGAAGAAGAATCAGAGCCAGTGATTAACGTGTCATCAGGACTATCTTGGGATTTAAAGTAATCAGTGTCTATTTCTTTTGCATTGTCTAATTGTTGCCTTATGTTTGAATGAAAAGAAATATTATTCAATTTTTTTGACCATGAAAACTAAGAAATTGGTCTAAATTTAATTAGAGGTAAATTCTGTAGTGTGATAATCAGAAAGTTAATAATTGTATTCTGATTCCCTACCCGCTAATTGGTGAGTATAAGCAAATGAATCAAACTTATATGAGCATCCTAGTGTTGTATCAAGTTGTATGAAAGGCTTTTGTTAATTTGAATTGAGGACATTCTTTGCCAGATCCCACTTGCTGATATGCTGTAAAAGCAGGGAAGTAAATTGGTGTTTAGGATGGGAGAGCTGTCTCTCAAACAGGCTGGAAAGGGGGACACAGTCCTTGGTTTTGCCAAGTTTAGCTTTGAACTGGATTTTTCTTTTCCAACCCCTATGGGACCCATGCCGAGTAAAGGGAAAGTTATCAGTCTTCCCTATAGGTTGAAGAGTTTTGCCAAACTATCACAGACATTAGCAAATTGTAGTTTTCAGTTTATGGCACGTATAAGACACTTGAGATAGAATTCCATATGACAACAAAACTAAAGATCCTTCCTAAGTATTAAAAAAAAAAAATGCTGATGTCTGAAATGTGTATTATTTCCATGTTTGCTATTTCATTTGTCCTTTAACCTTTCTCGTGCTTGCAATCTGCTTCAGCACTTTTTTTTTCCATTCCAATTAGTTTGTCAGCTATTACTTTTGATGGTTTTGCTATTTTTAACTTCAGATATTAGGCTGTTCACTCTCATATTGCTCTGCATTTGGTTATTTTCCATTCGGAATATGGGAGTGCTGGTCTTTGCAGAGGGTGTTGACCTCAAAATATTTCCCCAGTTTTGTTGAGAGCAATGTCTTACAATTGTTGCTGTTCATGAACAATATAACAGGGATCTCTCAGGTGTGTAGTGAGCATAGTACAGAATTTATTCATTGCCTGTCTGTGGGTGGCTGTGTGCTCGTTTGCCAAGCATCTGCTGCAGCACTATTAGATCTCCACTTCTCTTCAGGTTGAAAGGAAAGTTCAGAAGCTGATATCACAGATCTGGAAACATGAGGTAGTTGCCTTAAAGGCTGTACCTTTAAAATGTAATTGCAGCAGTGTGGGTGCTATTGTGGAGAACCATTTCACCAGGGGAAGTCAGAATGGTGGTGCAGTTAAAGGAGTGGGGAGCTGTGGAGGAGCTGATCGGAGCAGATCGAAGGATGGATTGAAAGAATGCTGAGAGATGCAGGAGCTGAATAATCTTTGAGGTCAGGGGAGCCAGGGAAGAAAATTGTCAGTTTAACAGGGACGTGTTGCAAATATTTACAGATCAAGGTTTAACCTCAGAGGGCTAATGCTGTTTTCAGGAAGAAACTTGTTTTCAAGAGGAAAATCTAGCACACCGAGAGAATGATAATGGTCCTGCAAATCAGGTGTTCTCAGTAAAGGAGATATTTCTGAAAGTCTATTAATTATGAGTCCTTTAACAGCAACGAGGGCACTGGGCATATTCATATAGGAGAACTGTGGGAATTATAACAGCTTGTACTGTAATATTTTTTTAAAGGATACAGAAATGGCAGTGGTCTGTTTGAAAAAAAAAAAAAACAACAAAACAGATCTAACAGGGAATAAAGCTTGCTGATTTGAGCACAGAAGCATGCTTTTTTTTCTGCTCTTGAAGAAGAACCTTCCAGTTTTTCAATAAATGCTTTTTAGGAAGATGTAAAGTAAGTATTGTAAATCCAGCAGAACTACAGCCTTCTTGATACTAATGATCTATTTTCTAATTCACTGCTTTATAATTCTCTAGGTTTTACATCTATTTGAGAAAGTGTACATATAGATTATCTGCTTAAATAAACTGAGCCCTAGGGGTTTGCGAATTTTTCTCTTCTAGAATTGTAACTGATGATGAAAAGGTACAAAGTTTGTTAAAAATCTCCTGAATTCACTGAGAGCTTTTCGCTGTCTTCCACAGGACTTAAAGGATGCAAAAAAATAGCTACATGCAAAGCTTGGTATCTAAAACATTCTGTGGCTGGGAAACATCTGGAATGGAATCAGAGAATTCCTCACTCAAATGAAAATTGTGAATATCAATATACCTATTGCACACATTTGTAGGACAGGTCCAGTCCTCTAATTTATGCAAGTAATGAAGAAAGGGAAGCGAGATGAAAAAAAAAAAGGTTGCAGAATATAAAAATTTATTTTGAACCATTGTCTGGGAAAGATTAAAAAAAAAGGATATTTCTGAGATGATAGATTTAGAAGAGATTGTCTTACTTCCTTCATTAAAAAGGTAGAATTCTCTGTTGTCTGCCAGTCACTTCTCAGAGAGGACAGATATAGCTGTGATTGGCAGTTCAAATATTTGTAGGCTTTGTGGCTGCTGCAGGATACACCCGGGTCAACACAGGCTGACATATATTGCCACCTGGGTGATTTTGTGCAAAACAAGTAATGCCACAGTCAATTAGCATCAATCACCATCCCCAGTCTGTGTGGTTTTCTCAGAAATCTTTGGTAGGAATGGGTGTTACCTTTGTTGAGAATCTTGGCAGGAAGAACAGATATGGAATAAGTTTGGGCGCCAAATTACCCTCTCATCACATAAGCCTACACTAGAGGAAGAGTTGAGAGGTACAGTTAGGCCTGAGTGGGAAGGCGTGCTCAGCTGTCACCTCAGTTGTCCCCGTCCTGTGGTTACACAGAGCACAGGAGCTTCCAAGGCTGCTCAGTCCTGTGCTTTCCCCACTGCTGAATTCAGGCACAGATGATGATATTCCTGTCGCCGTGGTGCTGCGGCACGAACGAGAGCCCTCTGGTGTATTATACAGAGGGGTTGCTGAACCCTCCGTGAGGCTGGAAAGTCTGTCTTGCATTTGAATGGCAGAGGATAGGCTCACACTGGGTTTGTACCATTGCCTTTAAATAGTAACACTACTGTAATTTGACTTTAAAATTATTATAAGGCAATAATTGTTATAACCTACACACAGAGGTTCTAATGTGGCACCAAACAGGAACCAGCTTGTCCTTGCAGTTTAATATATATGTTTTTATATGGGTGGATATAAGCATGAGAGCTGTTATTAGAGTCATGATAATCTGTTTACTTCCTGTGAGATGGAGCATTATTTTTCTGTATTTCCTGAACATACTCTTATCAAACATTTACTGGATATTCTGTCGGTATTTTTTCAAAGATCACACAGTATTTGGAGTTAAGTGTTGAGGTCCTGTGGTGGATTCTGGTACTTGATTATTTTTGTCCTAAGTCAGACCCACAGAATGAAAAAACCCAAATGCTTCCTCAGCTTCAACTCAGCTCTCAGCTTCTTTTTTAAGAAATGAGAGATGTTTTTCTGTTTTCTGAGAAATAAGATGATCCTTCACACACTAATTCGTTCCACTTAGGTCATAATGATTGTTTCAGTCTGTCAGTCCCTTTGAAGGCTTTGGAATTGTTTTTCTTACGCCATTAGAGTTCCAAAGTGTCTACGCAGACAGGTTATTAGCAAACAAAATAAATGTTTTAGACCCATGGCTCCTCTTGGAAGGGAGCAAAGTATCAAAGTGAGGTAATGTGAGCTGTAACACGCTGCAAGGAGAAAGGAAGCACAAAAGAACAGCAGGGAAATTGTAGAATCAGGCAGTTGAATAATTAATGTAAATAGGCTAATTGCTAATGTGAAATGAGTTTTCTTTTTCTTTTACAATACATCGTCCTTCTTGACTGCTTTTTAACTGGAAGCTATATTCTAAAGATTTGGCATGTTATGAACATAGAAGGCAGCAATTTTTCTTAGCAGCTATGGTAGACATTTAAAATGAGAGATAATAAAGAACACGTGAGCAAAAAGGGGAAACAGGTGTGGTGTGTTAACAGTTTCATGTACACAAACAGGTCAGGTACAGAGCCCAGACAGTGCAGGGTTAGTTAAAAATAATAATTTAAAAAAGAGGCTTTTCAAGTTTGTGTCAGGCAGTTCTTTGCATAAGTGAAGAATATATTCAGCAACTTTTTCAGAGAGTTTACTCCCAGGTGAGTTTACTGAAAAAATATTGAAAACCAAATTCCTTTACATTTTGAAGTCACTTAAAACACTTTAAAGATTTTCTTCTCCATCTGCTACTATCAGAGCATGCCATTGTGAGCAATTATGATTTTGCTTAGTAAGCCATCATGGTAGATTACAATATTTAGCTGTAATTTTTCACGATAGACCTGTCCCCATTTCATACTGCTCTGTGGGTGAGTACATTTCTCTATTACTGCAGCTCCTTCAGGCTTTATCACATGGCGTAAAACAAAAAGGAGAGGTGTGTCTGGACAGAAAGCTCTGCTGTTAGTGCTTAGATACGAAAAATCATTTATAAAAACCATATGATATAAGAGCAAGTGTTATTTGGAAGAAATCATATGTAAAGATACAAAAATCACATTTGACACAAAATAAGGAGTGTTACGTGCAAGTAAAAAGCCCAGACATCTACAAAGGTTGTTTATAGTAAGATTGGAAGGATGATGGTGACCACAGCAAATGCAGAAAGCCTTATTCATCTGTCCAGCAGCCTGAATCTGGGCAGTGGTACCCTTTTACATGTACTGTAGTCTGGTCCTTACCTGCTGGACCATGCTTTCCCTTCCAGTGGCATTGTGGATGTGTCAGTTGGAGTTTATCCATGCACAAGGCAGTTTTAGATATCAGCTACTACCAGTGCCAGACATTCAGCTCATACTGTGCACCTTTAAATGCTGTGTCTGTTTGTTCCCTGATCACCCCCTCTAGCATAACACAGGTATCCTGTGCAGAACCTTGTTAGATCTGGATGAATTGCTCATATCCTGCTTATTGTTAGTCTATATCTAAGTGTTTATCAGCCATGCCTGAAGCTCTTGTTCCTTTGCCTGCACACTTAGAAGAATGTGCTTTCTCTTTCACAGGCTTCTGTACATATTTTCATCGTCTTACGATAGACTGAGTTATATTTATTTTTTTATCTATTTAAAGCCCAGCAAACACTTGCAGACCCGAGGTCAGTAAATTTCCCTGATTTCCCAGCAGCTGGATGCCTTATTGGTCCTTCTTCTTGCTCTGCTAAGTATTGAACCCACAGTCCTATTGATCCAGCCTTAAGGGAAAAGATTACAAGTTATTAGTTTGACAGCTCCTCTGAAGGAATACTGTTTTCCTGCTAAGCAAAGACAACTCTCTCAGGGTACCAGCAGGTATTGTGTGCAGTCATGCAGGGGGGGCGAAGTGTGGGCTGGGTGAAAATATGTTGCTGGTTTAGCTTAATTCCAGTTCACCCAGTTAGAAGCAGATCATGACACTTGAACTGGTTTCCCCATAGGAGGTAAACAGTAGGAGATGGTAGAGGAACAAAGGGAAGAGATTTCTGTGACTGCAGGCAACTAACCTGAGTGTGTCACTGCACCGTGTGCTGCTGGTATGGAGGCAGAATGGGGGGGAGTGAGGGAGACAGAAATTTGCCTTTCCTTTGCAAACATTAAGGGCATGACAGCTTCCTTCCCTTTTCAATTTCAGAAAGGTCAGTTCTTCCTTCTTCTCCTGGCCTTTCAGTGAATGGGATTGCCAAATTTCGGGAATTTTATGATTTTGGGAATACCAAATCATATAACTCAATAATATCAATTAACTCTTTTGAATATCAAATAACTCTTTTGAAGAGGTAAAGCTCCAAAAAAGCCGTGCAGGTTGGCAC